>JABUIW010043968.1:0-14376 GCA_013363375.1 Menidia beryllina
AAAAACCAGAAAAATGAGCCACCGTGAGTGAAAAGCGGACGTCTCTCTGCCAGTCGTTCTCCTGTAGAGCTTGGTGGCCAGGTCATTTGCAGTTATGAAATGAAATGAAAAAACTAAATAGCTTTCCTCCATCCCAAAAGGAAGTTATGTAAATCTTCTGAGTCCCATCACATCATGTGAGGGGGGAAATGATGAAAGTGCCGAGGGCACAGAGACAGCAATTTTCATACCAGTTGTTTGTTTTGTATTTGTTCTAGTCTTTGTGTAAGTAATCTGAAAGTGTCTTTCTCTCAGTAAAACTCTTAAGGAAAAGCCTATTTTGCGTGTTTCCATCCATCCATCTACCCCTTTTCCCCCTAGTGGGGTTGTGTGAGGAGGCGGAACCTATCCCAGGTGTTATAGGAACACAAGGGAGGGCACACCCCGGGTTGTGAGTCCATTATATTCACTATCACGGGAAAGTCAGAGTCGAGAATGAACCACACTCCTGTTTTCTGGAGGGTGGGAAGAAGCCAGAGTACATGTGGAAAACCACACACACGTTCAAGGCAGAACATGCAAAGACCATTTGAACTGGGAACTCTTGATGGTGCTAACCACCCCACCACCAAACGCCACCACAGTCATCCTGACATCTCTGGAAAAAAACAGCTTCCTGTCCTGTGCATATCGCCAACCAACAACATTCATTTGGTTCTAGGCTGTGGGAGTTAATAGACCAGCTAACCTCAGAACGGTTTGATCAGATGTAAATTCAAACCTTGGTAAAAGTTCGACACCAGCAATGTTTTCAAATGAAAAAATGTTGGATTTAAAGAATGTTAATTATTAACATTTTTGACAAGAAAATGAAGGAGCACAACAGTCGACCCATCCAGCAAGAAGATTCTTTATACCAAAATTTCCGAGTTATGGTTGATAGAAGAATTTAATTAGATTTATTCTGCAAAAAATGTGTTGGCAAAGTGGGGAGATACACACAACACATGTTGTACAGCACTGTCCACTGAAAAAACTGGGAAGACAAGTAAAAACGCCAGAAAACCAGAGTCAGTTTACATGAGGTTGTAGACCTCCAATTTGGGTTTTCTATTCTTGTGGAAAAAGTGAATAACTGGAGAACTTAACTTTCCAGACGTCTGGAAAACACTAAAAACATTTTTATATTTGTTCTTTAACCTAAAGTGGCTGCTATTCTATTGTAGTCATTTAATCTAAAAATCTTAATAAAACCAGTTTGAGTAATGTGACTTCAAAAACAGGCGTTTTCCTTTAAAGTATCCTCAGATCCTTGCAGAACTCAGAGCTGTCTGGCGCCTCACCACCCCTGTTATGTTGGTTTCACCTCGGTTTACGCAGCTTTAAAGTCAGCCAGAAAAAAGAATAAAAAGGGTTCTGTTTAAAAAAAACTACTTAAGTTCCTGAATTTTTGATTCGGTTAATGGGACACGGACCTATGGATCATTTTAAGTCTGGCTTTGGCATGGTTTGTCCTGCATACAGTCCTTGATATGACACAAAACGTAACCTCAGGCAAAGAGGTTTTTTATTAATGAATGACTCAGAAACACTACAGTAAGGAAGGGGAAACTTCCACCTGAGGCTGTTTGTTCAGACCAGATAAATATTTCAGTATTTGCCTTGCCTCACAAGGCACTTCACATTAGTTATCAGTAAACGGAGGTGTATGGAGGGCTACAGTGAATATCTAAAATGTTTGAGTTTTTGTGTGGTTCACCAGAATGTATTTTAGTCGTTTAATATCTCTGCGTCTCCTAGGACAACCTTTGCTCCACATCAGTACAATTCTAATAATTTGTATGGACTTTGATTTGAATTTTTTCCTGTTTTGGTCATTTATTCTGCTGTTGGATTTCGGACCATTACCATCAGATTGGACCATATTTGCGCCACTTTCAGTCACAAAATGGGAATCCTCAAACAGATGTTGCAATGTTTTACATACATAATGCAAAAACAGTAAAGAAAGGCACCAAAGCACTTTAGCTTGGTATTAGTATCAAACGAGAAAAGGCTTTTTTTTTCAATAGGTAATTCAATCAAATTCAATCAACAGTCAGTAAACAAATAATGAGGACATTAAAGTGAATTGAAAAATAGCTGTATTGTGTAACACAGGAACACAGAAGTTGTACTGTATGTCGACTTTCATTGAAAATGAAGAAAAAGAACTTGTGCGACACAAAAGAGTGAGTGGGGCTTGAAACAACACCTCAACTTCTGTTCCTTCGTTAGTTTTTTCAGCCAGACTCTTTAAATCCTGGGCTTATCTCTGTCCCCTCTTCATGACTCCATTCTAACTCTTTGATTAAAGTTGGACAAGTTTTTGAAATGATCATGGCAGGCTTCCAATAAATCCGATACAGCGAATTTCTGGGAGTGGATAAGAACCTGGTGATGAATTCAATTTCTGTAATTCAGATTTAACACATGCAGCAGGAAAAAATTCCATTTAATATTCTCAGGCAACATCTTCGTGTCAAAGTTTCATGTGACAGTGTTGTTTCTCTTTACCTTTTTTTTTTATTTATTTTTTATGGGATTTTTTAAAGAAAGATGCATATTTAACCCTTGTGTGGTGTGCATATTGTTGTTACTCAGCCAGTGTTCGTGGGTCTGACGGACCCGTTGCATTTTGTGGCTTTTAATGCCTCAAAATCACTTTTATATTAAAACAATTTTATATTAAAATACTGAACAGATGTTTACCTTATCTTAACTTCCCTCTCTCTCATCCAAAACCACTCCCAGGGCCCTCTGGGCAGAGTACCTTTTGGCCCTCTTGATCGGTTATAAGAAACCACTCTGGCAAAGCTGGGCCAGTGTGGTCCCGCCCCCAATTTTAGCAGATAGACAGAGGGTGAAATGTGTGAGAAAATTAGAGCAGACAAACAATGTATGGGAACCGTTTCTTTTGTGTTTGTGCACCTGGGGTCCCCACACAAGGTTGCAACATTGTGAGTGCGTGTGCGTGTCTTTGTGCGGTTCACAGAACATCAATTTCCACACTTCTTTTAGCCCCGGGTCCAGTGGACCCGAACATCTTATATGTAATAGAAATGTGTTGGGGGGGTGTACGGTGTGTGGGCATTAAATATGAATTCTGATATATGTTCTTCACAGAAAATGAGCCAAAGCCAGTGAGTTTCAGTTTAAAAAATTAATTCATTGTATCATTTTTCTTTTAGTAAAAAATGAAAACGGGGCCCCACAGACCCGAACACCACACAAGGGTTAAAGGCTTCTCCCCTCTCATCTTACAGGATGGCCATCCAGGTGGACAAGTTTGACTTTGAGAGCCTGCCCCAGCTGGACCAGGGCAGCGGCAGCTTCAGCAGCCCCAAACAGCTGGAGGAGGAGCGGCAGCACGCCCAGGGCTGCCAGATCAACAGCAAGCTCGGGATCTGCTGGAGCATCATATCCTTTCTGTTTCTCCAGGCCCGACCAAGATTGGCGGGTCCCTAAAAACATGTGCGGGCCTTTGTCCCCCGCCGTGTCGCTCCCTCACACAGATTTAGCACTTTTTGGTCGGTTTTGTATCGTCTGCTGCCGTCAGTCAGTTTATGCCACATGCACAGGTCCGGTGAGACAGCGCCCGGGACTAGAAGGCTCATTCAGACCTTTTCTTTTCGGTTCATAACGCCACATCCATTAGCGAAGTGCAGCAGAATTATGGAGGAAACTGTAACCACCCCAACTGGCCCCCTGAGACCCGAACTTTTATTTAGTGTGCTTTTTTTCCCCTATCCAAGATATATGCAATGAGTCGGACCTAAAAGGGTTAATAACTAGACTTTGCCATGGCACAGAGAGTAGTTTTTTCTCATATAGGGGCAGTGAGCTTGTCTTTGTATTTATAATGGTTATTTTTTGTGTCGAAAGGGTTATTTATAATATGGTTCTGAAGGTCCAAATGACTTAGTTAACCCATTTTTAATTGCCCGGTAAAGACATGATTGGAAAACCATTTTATTTTATTTCATTTCATTTCATTTCATTTCATTTCATTTCATTTCATTTCATTTTATTTTATTTTATTTTATTTTATTTTATTTATTTATTTATTTATTTTATTTATTTTATTTTATTTTATTTATTTTATTATTTTAGATTGCAAACATTAGTGTCCACTTTGAGGCCAAAAGGTCAAAGATGGCCATGGATCATGGTACCGGGAGGCTAAAGGCAATGTTCTCACAAGAGTTCCCCAGGTCTTAGGAGGCTACCGAAGCCGTTACACCTCGGGTCATCCAGGTTGACAAGTTTGCCTCAGCTGTCAGACTCTCAAGGTAAAAGTTTATAAAATACCAACTAAAATAGACTAAACTAACAGACTACCCTGAGAACCCCAGTCTGATTCAACTCCCTGCCTCTCACAGCGAAGGTGAAGTCAGTAGAGAGGCAAAACTCCAACAGAACCAGGGAGAGGCACAAACAGGTTTCCAAACGGGTAACACTTCTCCTCCACATATTATGTAAACATACCAATTATTGCCCCCGTATCTGTGGAACAAAGCAATCTCAGATGAATGTTCGTGCAAAGATGAACCTCCACCTCTGGAGTGAAACGCAAATGTGTAATGCTGCAAATGCATCCGCCCTGGGGAGTAATGGGGCTGTCATTTGAGAGCTCCCTTACTAAACGATCTGCACGATTCACCCGCCATGCCTCCCATCTGCCAATCACGTGTTTGATAGCAATTCTACATTTCTAAACTGGCTGTCAGTATGTTTATCAGGATAGTTCACAGTCTATGAAGACCTTATTATCTTTTTTTCCCTTTTTGTCAAGGCGCAAATGCTCAGATTATGTACTTTGGCAGCATTTGGGGAAGGTTGTAAGGTATAAAAATGGCCCACAGCTAAAACAACAATGCTACATGATCTCAATCATGCTTTTGAATTATCTATGAGTCAAATGAGCATTATTTCAGAAACTGCACTTAAAAGAATTTATAGAAATGTGCAGTTTTGGGTAGACAAATAAGCTCATTGGAAAAACAGATAGATAACTGTCTCCTAAGTGAAAGCGGGATTCAACAGTCATCCCTCACAGCTCGGCTTCTCGTTAAATGGATCTGATTTGGATGGAGCACAACTGTAACTGATCCCGAGCCAATGGGCCGATGCCGCGTGTCAGATTAGCTTCAGCTCCAGTTACGACGCTGGCATTTCTTTAGGCGGGAGCCGTTCCTCTCCGGAGATGGCAGCTCATCTGTCGGGAGATCTCCGAATGGCACGACGTAAATTTAGCTCAGGGGTAGGCTTTTTTTTCTCTCACAGCATTAAAAACGAGAAATGGGAGATTTGATTACAGTCGGCGTCGTGCTCGCTTGGCCCTGAGCAAAGTAAAAGGCACTTTAATTTGTTATTTATGAGCCGGCTACCATATTAGCCCTGTTTTGGTGATTATTTTCAGCCGCGATTCTCTCAGAGGGAAACAGTTTACTCTTTTCCACTGAGGAAAACACCCAGAGATGAAACGGGACTCGCACATGTGAGCACCTCACAGCCGTGTTCATGAATTATCTATGATGACGGCGTGCGGAATGCGATTTCTGTTTCCCCAGCTGACCAAAGCCAGCACTAAATACCTACATCACAAGCCGTTACACCCAAACTCCCTGTGAAGCTGTCACAGCCAGCAGGATGCATCCAGATTGCAATTTGTCTCAAGAACTTACAGCGAGCCAGAACCAGCAGCCTATAAGGCTGAATCAGATGGAGCCTGTTGGAGTTTCAGAGTGTGCAAATGGCCATCAACGCACCATGTTCGGCCGTTTTCCCTGAGGCTGATTTGCTTCTATCAGTTCTAGAACTTAGAATGGTCTGCCAAATTGTGGATGCCTCCGGCCTTTCTGTGTAGCCTTCCAGCCTTTCTGATCGGATGTGGTTAAAACTCGCACGACTGTTTCTGGCCCTATCTTCAGATATGAGATTGACACATGTTCGAAAAACACAAGGATGCACTCGTTGGTGAGGCAGAAGGCCGATCTATTAGGATAAGCAATGGGGCCCAAAAAGGGGCATAAAGGAAAAGGTGGCAGGGTGGTAACTCCAGGCAGGACTCAGATGCAGAGATTTGAGTTACTAAAAAATGTTTTATTAACTCAGGGCACACTCTCAAGAAGTGGAAACAAAGTACAAAACAAGGTAGACAAAAACTATGAGTAAAGTATCAAATAATAATCACTCTTGCGAGGCAAAACAAAACTGTGGACAAGGAGGAAGACAAGGATTACTATGAGGTTGCTCAGTATGACAAGGACGAAGGATGAAAGACGAAACACACTGGCACCAGACAAGGAGAGACTCAGACTATTTAAACACAAGGGAAGGGAACCCCAGGGGAACGCAATCAGGGAAGACAAGCAGACATGTGACACACAGGTCACACGAGAGACCTGAAACAAAGGGATGTTCCTTACAAAATAAAACAGGAAATGACATGACAACCATGGACACTGCCAGTTGCAACACTGCCTTATTTCCACTACAGGGTGCCCACTGAAGTCTTAGTTTTGGATGCAGATTACTGTGAACAAAATGCCCCGAACTGCTCCCAAAATGTCAAAAACTCTTTTATTTTCATTTAAATTCGATAATGTCTGTCGAAAGCAACAAATAGATAAATGGATAAAAAATAACTTTTTAAATGCGAAGTCTTTGTTTCAAGCTAGATGTAATATACGGAGAAATAATATAGTTGACACATATTTTTTAAATCAGATTTGATATTTAATCTCAAATGTTTTCTGCACATTTTTATTATGAACTAAGTAGAAAAAATATTCTGTATTCCAAGTGTATAATTTTTAGAAAACTTTTGACTATATGAAGGTGCAGTAGGTCTTGGAAATCTTGCCTCTCTATCAAATGTGATACATACCAGGTGAAAAGGGCTAAGTACCTTTGAGCGTGCGAGGTTTCCTATCTGTCAGATGGAAGAGTTCAATATCTGTCTGGATAAACGGTAGCTCTCTTGACGGATGAGCCAAACCTTAAGAGCTTCTCAGAATGGGGCCTCTGGAAAAGTTCTGTTTTCAGCTAACATTCAAAACAACTTAAAACCCCCCAAAAAGTCACGCATTGCCATATGAATATAAATATGTGGTTTTGGTGCATCGCTTACGCACCAATCAGTTTCCTCCAACACAGGGTGTTGTTTAAAGTTTCAGATACAGAGAAGTTTTCTTTTCTGGTGGCTTTTGATGAATTTTTTAGCTTTAGCTTACCTGTTTTTAGAGTTACCACTAAAATATAAAGCTGCTAATTGAAATCTAAATTTAATAGATAGTTTTGGATGATTTAATTTCAAATAAGGACTTTTAATTAAGGTTAAATATTGTGGGAAAAAAAGAAGACAAAAGACAGGATTGCAAAATGATCTCCCAATCCATTTAAATTATTATCTATACCGGTTTTTGCTAGTAGGGCAGCGAGGAGCTGGAGCCTCTCTTAGCTGATAAATTAAAAGGTTTTATGAAATGTAAGTAACTTAAGAGGTTTATCAGAGTAACATGTACCTTCAGAGGTCAGTGCCAGTTGGTTGTCATCATCTTAACACAAACTGTCCCACTCATAGAGTCCTATCCGGGGGAAGCCACGGTCAGCTATTAACTCATTGACTGGCAGCCATTTTCAGAACAGAGATTCGCTCACTGCCAGAGTTTTTTGAGAATTTTGACTGATTTTTCAAGAGCCACAGAATAGTTTGTGCTGTGACTATGTAAACACCGAACACACCAAAAGAAAGAGGAGACTCTCTTCTATCATCAGGAAAAAAAAATTTGTTTCTACCTTATTCCGTTCTTCTTCGACGTGCGTCTCACGGTGCCATTTCTCTCATAGCGAACCATTGCGTTTGTTTTTATTTGCTTACAATCTATGCTAATCTCCCATCAAAAGTGGCACAGCTACCTAGAGGGTAAATTTGTTAGTCCATACTCTGTCTAGAAGCCAATATTTACGGAAAAACTTTCGCCGATCGTCCCCCAAGCCACTCGCATTGAAAAAAATAAAAGACGTCTATAGACGTCTCTGGCAGTCAGCGGTTGGATTTGAAAAGACGTCTATAGACGTCTTTGGCAGCGAATGAGTTAAGGCATCTTTCCATCATCTCCATCCCAAAACAGAGAAGAGGGGCTCTAAATCTGGTCCCTAAAAAGAAATGATATGTCCTGATATTCCCGCTGTGCCCCCATCGGGGGTCCAATCATGTCCTCAGCTAGCCGCTCCAACAGGCTTACAACTCTACTGTTGCCATGGTTGTGCGTTCTGCAAGCTGTACAGAGAAGAAGGAAAAAGAATTCAGTTTGCCGCAGTCTTTTCAGCAGAACAGCATTCTAACCAGAACAGAAAAAGGCGAAGTTGATGAAATTCTTAAGAGGATGCAAAGAGAGACACAATAGGCTAGGTTTCCTTTGCTTGACCTGACCTATGGCAACCCTCTGACCACCAGCATGTAACACCAAAGTGTATCTGGATTGGTTGGGTCATTTCCTGCCAAGATTAAAACTAGAAGTTTCAGCTGCTGTTAGGTATCGGGTTTTTATACGTTATGGGGTACCAAATGTCCCTCTCAGCTGACTGTGATACTGTAAAATACTTTAAGATATAAGGTCTGTCATATTCCAAGCAAAGCCTTGAATCAGAAGGCCGCAAATTGCATCCCTTGGTTTAGATTTAGGATGAATGTGGTGACGTCCTCACATGAGAATTTGGAAAAATCGAGCGAGGTAAGAGCATTCCGCCCGCCTCTGTCAGCCGTTTGTGAGTGGACGCCTTCTGTTTCTCTTATTCCTGCCCCTCGCTCTCCTTCAAAGGTTAATAGACACAGGCTTAGAGCTCCGGGCGCCGCACGGCCACCCCATTATTCCAAATGTCAGCCGTGTAAATGATCAGCCGCGTCCTTATCATCACATATTATCTGGATAATTGCTCTCCGACAAATGTATTTGTTTTGATGCACCATTCGCGCGTAGAATAACCTCTTCGGCGTCTGTTTAATGCTGTCATTACCGAAACATGCTCCCCATGTGCCTTTGACATCTAAATGAATGCACAGCACAAAAAATATGTCATTATGGTGGCTGTTGTCTACTAATTCTAAAGCGGGCTGCCTTTTTGGGGGTTTGCTGAATGCCTGTTTCATCTTAAAAACATACATCTACACATATGGTGTATTCAGCTAGTAAATGTTTTTTTTTTTTTTTTTTTTACTTTACCCCCAGTGGCTGCTTAATGATTGATTTTATTACTAGTATTATAACTCCTAATGTCTGCAGGCATGCCTCATTGGCACTTTTAATTCTGTGAAACACAGGTTGCCAATAATTTGTTCTCAGTTGTTCAGCTTTATTTTTAAAAGAGCAATGTTTTAAGCAGCCGTTCATGCAAACCAAATTGTTGGACTGGATCAAGATGTCTAACGCATCAATGTTTATCGTCATGTGGCCAATATTTGGTTTGGTCTACTGGTTTTATTTTAAAGCTTTTTTAATATACTTATTGGCCTTTTTTAAAGCAGGTGACGGATGAACAGTCCTCTGAAAAACCTGACAGATGAACTATGCACATTGACCGAATGCTGATTGGTTGAAAGTTTGAGCCGGTATGATAGCCGGTACCAAAGCAGATCAGTTGCAAAACATCACAAGTCACATGCTGAAACAACTGGCCAATTTCATCGTTTACCACTTTACCACTTCCCCTTTGTCGCAAAACATGTCTGACAGCAGAGTAGAGCTGAAGGACCAACAACTCATCGAGCACAAGCAAGAGCAGGACGAGGAATTCTGAGGTGTAATGGGATATAAGCTGTCTACTAAGATTCAGACAAATGCAGATTAGTCGACTTGACATCTCCCCACAATGACGGTATGGGCAGCAGCCCAAATAACACAGCTACATCAATCCAGGAAACTTGGAAAAGACTTTCAGTGGAATGTTCTGCAACTACCTAATTTATCAGTCTCAAGGAAGTGCACCCCACATTCTGTAGGGAACTTCCAAAAAGGTGTCCATTTTCTTACGGAATTGTGGTCCTTAACAACTCCAAATGCCCCCAGAATGCCAGAGTTAGAGGAGAAAGCGATGACCTCGTCCACTTTATCTGCCAAAAAAAGAAAAGTTTACCATTGCATAGGGAATCTGGATTAGGGCAAAGTATCTTTTTAGGGTTTAATAGCAGAATGTTGTGTATTGATAAGATGATCTGCATTTCTTATGTCCCCCATTAGTATTTTTGAGGCTGATTAGTGTCCGCTTTCTCACTTTCTTAAAACTTGTTTAGCTTCAGACTTTTAAAGCGTAAAGCCGTATGTTGTTTTTCATGTCAAATGTTCGCTCCCACTTTGAAACGTTACCCGTAACCCGTGCAAACGGGTCTTGCAATCCTCAGTATTTGCCAAAGCTACGTTGCGCCGTTGCCCTTAACGACGCCCACCCCTCTCTGGACCGCCGTGGGGAGGCGAGCGTGGAAGGAGTCCTCAACCAGCTGGTCCTGGAGCATCTTCAGCTCGCTCCGCTACAATGGGGTGAGTCCTCTTTTCTGTGTGTGTGTGTTTTCATGCCACTGTGAGGCACGATCTCTCGCGTTCATGACTGAAAGTTCACGCGCTCGGGATCCTGCAGACAAAACGTGCAACAGCGGGGCCAACATGCCTGAGATGATGTTCCCCGAGACGCTTTGACAGTCACAGTTAGGCGGCGGATGCGTGACCATTACCTCACCTGTCAATTAGCGCCCAAAGCCCCAGGAATGGTCTCCAGCCATGTTTTTTATTTGCATTGGTAATGGGCTGCGGGCTATTTTGGAGAGGAGCAGACAGCAGCTTGGGAAATGTGTGAATCACCGGGGAACACGCGGGATTTGTAGGAGCGCTGTATGGTCGCACCATCTGTGATCATCCTCTGAAATCACTTTTGATTTATTGCAGGTGTTTGTTTTTTTGAGATTCCGCGCCTCGCTTTGGGCTCTCCCAGCATTTTGATTTGTCAGCCGGGGGCAACCCTGATTTTATAAAAAAGAAAAAAAAAAAACTGAAAGCAATCTGCAAAATGAATCTACAGACCATCATGGGTGGAAATGTAAGAACCCATTAAGACAGCAATGAGGCAGATTGAGAGCGAATACTTCGCCAAACTCACTTTCCTCTCGATGGGTTTGGGTTTCGACGTGCACTTTGTTATGTGAAATGGCGTTCCGCTAATAAAGGCAGAGCGGCGGTTAAAAGAGATCCATCTTCAGAGAGACGCGTGACGTTAGCAGCCTGAGTGTGGGCATTTGCAGCGGCTGTTAGTTTCTCATGTTTTTGTTTCTGTAAAATCAGTCAGGGTCGGCCTGTGCAGAAGCTTGTGAGCCCGGTCCTTTGCCCAGGCCCATTAGGATGCCTTTATCAAGGTTTCCGACCTATCAGAGGTTCCATTACAGGTACACCTCAGCCATTTTCTCTGCTTTTACTGCCATCGCTCCTCTGTAAGGGTTCCATTAACAGAGCTGCTGTAGAGGAATAGAACTAGGGTGTCTTGCGATTGCATTTACTAGATTTTTATGACCAGGACTCGGGTTTTGTTAGAGTACAACCTCACTATGGATTGTGGCCAGACAATTGCTCTTGAAGTTCATCTTTCACGAGTCAGAGATCTTTCTATTTCCCTGTCTGCTCTGTTCTTACTTCAAACTTAACTAGCACTAACTGTTGAGTGGTAACAGAATTTTTTATGGAAAGTAGAACACCTAGAACTAATTGTGTTTGCATCTGCTGTCTGCATAACTCATACGAAGGCACTTTCTTCAGTTTTTGAGACCATTAAAAAAAGATTGTGTTGATTTCCCAGTTTGGGAATCAGAATTTTTTATTTTTTTAACATGCACATGATGTGAAATATATCAAAACATATTTCTTGGAAGCGCTTTGGCCAACTTTGACATCGCAGTAAACTTGTCGACATTGCTGTGCGACACCATACTGGATTAAGAACTTAAGCCATGAACAACCAAAAAAACACCTAAAACCTGTCGTGTGTCTGTTCAAATGTGGCACCATTATGATTGTCTTCTGTGTCTTCTGATTTTATCTAATTTTTTTTTTTTTTAATCTAACTTTTCTGATTGAAAGCATCAGAAAGTAACCATTTGGCAACATTTCGATAACCTTTCTTCTATAGTTGTATTCAGAAATTCCCCCCCAAAAAACAAAAAATCCACTTAGGAACAGTTAGGCCAATTGAAATTTAGGTTTACTGCAGAACCTATTGTGGAGGCTCTGTAAAAGTAAGTTTGTGGTTGTTGTCGATTCAGCGCTCTCCCATTTCAGCCTAAACATTATGAGACCACTAACTTATGTATATACACATATTGGTCTCATATATATAAACACTCATTTCTGAAAATTTGCCAACTGTATAGCATGACAAAGTTTTTACTATTGTAAAAAAAAGTTGATTGTTTGTATGCGGGTTGATGTGGCTTTTGTTTTTCTTGTTTCTTTTATACTAAGCAAAATGGGTGCTCCTAAGATTGTTGATAGCAAATTTGAACATTTCTCTTTTTTGGACGTGGAAAAAAAATGAAATAAATAAGTCCTTCTCACTTATTGCTGGGACCTAAGCACACAAGGCACGTCCGGGGCATAATTGATTTATGGACATGTTTTGTAGACCAGGAAAAGGCTTGTAAATATGATTGATTACTCCCAAATCTGCTGCAACTGGCATTCACGCAGACCCGGGATTGATCCCTGCTCGTAGTAGCCACTGTGGGTTTCATTGAGAAGTGGAAAAACAAAGATGAAGACAGTTTTACAAAGGCCCTAAGCGTCAGCTCAGCTGCTTTGGACCTTCCCCTGTTGTTTTCCAGAAGGTTCCAGGTTGACCGGCGTAATTATCCGTGACAAAATCTATGAGGAGAACCTGTCATCCTTAAAATTGGAAGAATCTGGGCGGAGGATGACAAATTGCAGGAAATGATATCTGATATAAATGATATAATATTTCCATCTCCGTGTCAGCCACGTTTCCTCCCCCCCTCTGTCTGAAGCAGAGGGGGGGGTGAGAACGGGAACAGGACAGCCATGCGACCGCGTTTTCTGTGCAGGGGGACTTATTTTACTCCATCGATAGCGGTGCCGAGTCCACAACAGGTGGTATCCTTTTTTTTCCTTCAGCCCGGCTGTGCGTAAGTACCCTGATTTAATATAGAACTCCACAGCTGCCAGTTTGATTAAACCCAAAGCTCTGCACCCTGTGATAAGACTTGCTATGTCAACGTTATGTAGTACTGCTGGATAAATGGTAACAAGGCCCATCGAAACATAGCTCTCTGAGGGCTGCCCCTGACTGTAGGTGGATATTTTTAAAGGGGTTGAATCGGCTGGGATTTTATTGGTCATCTGGGGAGTGGCGGTGGGGTGTAATTTAATTATTACATAATCAAATTATGATTTTTTTTCAATTTGATCCGCCTTTATAAAGAGCTTGCATGACACCGTTTAGGTTAGACAGTGAACAGGCAATTAGAATAAACCCAGATGGGATTAAACTGACCAGTCTTTGAAAGGCAAAGATGGATGGCTTGTCTACAACTATGTGAGAAAATCATTGAACCGTTTGAAAGATTCAAAGGGAATAAAACAATCCTCCAAAGATATGATTGTAATTAAAGGTTTGAATGAATTTAGAGGTCCCTACATGATTTTGGCAGATACTGAAGTGGGATGAAACGGCTTAAAAAACTTTAAGAAGCAGATATTAAGATAGATTTAGAAGAAAAAGTGTTTACCGTGGATATAGGCCATGAATATTGAACACATAGGATATTTTACAGTTAATGAAAAGCTATTTGTTGATCGATTTTAGTTTTTTTTTCTTTTTTCTTTTTTTCTCAGTGATGTCTGCCTGGTCATTGCTTCGCCAAAGTGTCAGGCCCCAAAATAGCAGCTTTAAATGCTAAGCACCCATTTCCTTACCCCCACCTTTGCTCCACTGGGAACTCATTTCAGTGGAATACAAATCCACCCATGAATGGAAAGACAAATGTTTATCCTGGGAGAGCGGTGGGAAATAAAGGGATGGGGGGGGGGGTTGCTATAAAAGGAAGAAAGATAATTTAATAAGAAAGCACTTCTGAACTGACTCACGCATTTTCTCTCCCCTCCACACACACACACACACACACACACACACACACGCACACAGATAGCCATTTGGAGCCGTCACAGGCGGCGGTTTTAACACACGTGAGGGACACCACTCAGAATGATATGCCTTCAAGCTTTTGTCAGGTTCACAGTTGCCATGAGTACAGCAGGTCTGACAAATGGTGCTGCCACACAACTCAGACGCCCCCCCCCC
>JABUIW010043969.1:0-21223 GCA_013363375.1 Menidia beryllina
TCTGAGGAGCTATCTGGGGGGTTTGAGGAGCCGCTTGAGGAGTTGTTTGGGGGGTTTGAGGAGCCGCTTGAGGAGTTGTTTGGGGTGTTGTCTGAGGAGCTATCTGGGGGGTTTGAGGAGCCGCTTGAGGAGTTGTCTGAGGAGCAGTCTGAGCACCAGCATGAGCAGCAGCCTGAACAGCAGCGTGAGCGGCAGCCTGAACAGCAGCGTGAGCGGCAGCCTGAACATTTACATCCACACAGATAATTGAAGGTGCTGAAAAATTTCTTGTCCGTCCAGACAATCAGGAAAAAGATGATAAAAAACGGCAGTATCATGTAAAGGTTGCAGTTTATATGGTCATCATCTTCACAGGTGCACGCCACATCTCTGTCCAGCAGGACGTTGTAGGCAAAACTCACGACGATGGTGACAAAGACGCTGACTTTTTTCAGAGGAAAATTTGTCAGGAAGTTCTTCATCTTTGTGTCTGCAGATATCTGAAACGTGGAGAACAAACTGAAAGAAAAGTGTCTTCCTGCTTAGAGATGAACTGAGAATTTATTCTCATGTTAGCCACACCTGCTGCTCCTCCTTCATCTTTGAGATTAAAATAAGAGGAAGGTATTTAAGGGAAGTTCTGTTGACATTGCTCCCACAGAGGCAAGCCGTTGCATGTTCTTACCTGTGATGAAGCAGGTGGATCCAGCTTTGCAAAGAGAAAGTAAAGAATAACCATTAAGTTGCACCTTACGATTTATTGCATTTGTGTTGTAAATACACCTAGATATTATTTTGACTTTTTACGTCATTGTGTTGGCACTATGTCACTATGTGTAAAGTGTGATTGTAGGTGGTAGACGTGAGACTGGCGCAGAGATGAATGATGACATTCCTTCTTCTGTTTTCTTCCTTCTCAGCAGGCCTCTTCTCGTTGTTTTTTTTTAAAAGCCCATCTGGGATAACCACAAATCTTCAAGGCTGTCCTGATATGTAACAGTGACAGGGACATATCAGGACAGGTGCCAGTGGGTTTTGTCCTATCGCCTTATGATACTGTTATCATGATCGAATAACTGACTCTGGTACCGGAACAAATCACTAGCCAGACGGAGTGAAGACGAAAGTTTTATTTTCACTCAGGGAGTTGACCAGCATGGAGATGTGAGAACGGAGGGAGTAAGCGATCGGAGGACCGTGGATCTTAATCCAGAAGGGGTGATGGAGGGTGGACGGGCAGGCGAGTAATCCGGGGAGGAATTCAGAAACTGCTAGGAGGACTTGGAAGAAACGCTGAGGGTTGAAGGAAGACAAAATGGTTAAGGTTTTTCTTTAGACGAAGATATTCCATGTATCACGGGCGTAACACCAGGACCCAATTGCAAGACTCCAGGCAAGGGAATCAAATCAAAGACGTTTAATCCAAAAATGGTCGGTCCACGGGCAGACAATAGATCAGGCTAAGGTACAAAAACAGCAGGCAAAAACGGTGGTCAAGAAGGCAGGCAAAGGTCAGGAATACGAGGCAAGATGAGACTAGTAGAATGCTTGGACAACTGACAAAAAGACAAGTACGAACAAGCAACGAACAAGAGACAGACTGGGGAATAAATACACAAGACAGGGAAGGGAACAATGAGACACAGGTGGAGGTGATTAGGGAGGAGTCAGGAAATCAACAGAGAGCAAGTGGGAAATCAACACTGGGACCAGACAGGAAGGACTACAAAACAAAACAGGAAACGTGATAAGACACCCATGACACCATGGAGCTGTGGAGCTGATTGGTAAGTCACCAAATGCATGGGAATTAACCAACTGGCTTCAGCCTCGGGGAACACGTCCCTCTGAATGCTGCCTCCTGATTGCAGTCATTGGAAACAGCTGGATTTACCTTTCCCCGAACACACCCTGGGAAAGAGAAAGGTAGGGAGGCACTCAGGGTTAATCCAGGCCACCCAGTGGCCCAACAACTGTGCTTGAACCCTACAAATCTTTGTCTTGTATCTTGTTGATTTTCCTCGTATGAGTGAATATTATTTCGTACTTGATACACTATATTGCCAAAAGTATTTGCTCACCCATCCAAATTATCGGAATCAGGTGTTCCAATCACTTCCATGGCCACAGGTGTATAAATTCAAGCACCTAGGCATGCAGACTGTTTTTACAAACATTTGTGAAAGAATGGGTCGCTCTCAGGAGCTCAGTGAATTCCAGCGTGGAACTGTGATAGGATGCCACCTGTGCAACAAATCCAGTCGTGAAATTTCCTCGCTCCTAAATATTCCACAGTCAACTGTCAGCTGTATTATAAGAAAATGGAAGTGTTTGGGAACGACAGCAACTCAGCCACGAAGTGGTAGGCCACGTAAACTGACGGAGCGGGGTCAGCGGATGCTGACGCGCATAGTGCGAAGAGGTCGCCAACTTTCTGCAGAGTCAATCACTACAGACCTCCAAACTTCATGTGGCCTTCAGATTAGCTCAAGAACAGTGCGCAGAGAGCTTCATGGAATGGGTTTCCATGGTCGAGCAGCTGCATCCAAGCCATACATCACCAAGTGCAATGCAAAGCGTCGGATGCGGTGGTGTAAAGCACGCCGCCACTGGACTCTAGAGCAGTGGAGACGCGTTCTCTGGAGTGACGAATCGCGCTTCTCCATCTGGCAATCTGATGGACGGGTCTGGGTTTGGCGGTTGCCAGGAGAACGGTACTTGTCTGACTGCATTGTGCCAAGTGTAAAGTTTGGTGGAGAGGGGATTATGGTGTGGGGTTGTTTTTCAGGAGCTGGGCTTGGCCCCTTAGTTCCAGTGAAAGGAACTCTGAATGCTTCAGCATACCAAGACATTTTGGACAATTCCATGCTCCCAACTTTGTGGGAACAGTTTGGAGCTGGCCCCTTCCTCTTCCAACATGACTGTGCACCAGTGCACAAAGCAAGGTCCATAAAGACAAGGATGAGAGAGTCTGGTGTGGATGAACTTGACTGGCCTGCACAGAGTCCTGACCTCAACCCGATAGAACACCTTTGGGATGAATTAGAGCGGAGACTGAGAGCCAGGCCTTCTCGTCCAACATCAGTGTGCGACCTCACAAATGCGCTTCTGGAAGAATGGTCAAAAATTCCCATAAACACACTCCTAAACCTTGTGGACAGCCTTCCCAGAAGAGTTGAAGCTGTTCTAGCTGCAAAGGGTGGACCGACGTCATATTGAACCCTATGGATTAGGAACGGGATGTCACTTAAGCTCATATGTGAGTCAAGGCAGGTGAGCAAATACTTTTGGCAATATAGTGTAGTTTTTCAGCCTCATTTTGAGTGAGTATTTTTTGGTACTGTATTAGGCATCCTTGTTCTCTGAGTGATTGTTAGTTTGTTCTTTTCTCCCTCCACTCTCTGCGAGTGCATCCTTGTTTAGCTAAAATCCTTGGTTGCCTGGACCGGTCGCCGGTGTAGGCGTAAGCAGAGGTCAGTGAGCACCCACACTTCCTCCCAGGGTGAGGTTGTCGTATCCTCTTGCAGTTCGGCCTGGTAGGCGAACAGAAGATGCGTTCAGGGCCCTTACTGACATGGCCACAGACATGTAGCCCTTTTCAGTCAGTGAGGACTGGAAACCTTCCGCCTTTGATAGCAGAGCAGGGCTATGATTACTTATTTTAGCACTGTATGCTATAACATAATCTATGTAAATTACTGATTGTCTTATTCCTTTTAGAACTATACTTTTGTGTTAAATTCCCTTGCTGTGGCCACAGACTCTCTTTTTCTTTCTCTGTTGCATTAGATCAGGGGTGGGCAACTCTGGGCCTCGAGGGCCGCTGTCCTGCAGGTTTTAAAGGTTTCCCAGTTTCTACACACCTGATCTAAAACTGATATCTTCTGAAGATGGTTCAGCTCTGCACAGGACTGCTGATGTTGTATAGATGCAAATCAGGTGTGTAGAAGCAGGTCATCTCTAAAACCGGCAGGACAGCAGACCTCGAGGCTCTGAGTTGCCCAACCCTGTATTAGATCCACACGTTTAGGTCAACACACACACACCGTTTGTTATCACATTCCAATGTTATCTGCATGATTTAGGACATGGCCTGTTAATGCCCAGAGATAACTAGCCATTAGGACATGGTTGTGTCCAGGTCTCTTTGAAGGGGCAGGCTCAGCCCAGAAGACAAATATCCATTACACATGGAGTTCAGGGCTCTTTGCTGACTGAGACCCTAAGAGAGAGGTTTTTGTCTGTGAAGAGCCCAGCTCTGATATCATTTACCTGTGACCTAATAAATGTGTCATGAAGGGTGGGTTTTGAGGGAGAACTCAGGCGCGGAGATGACGGAAAAACAGGGTTTATTGTAATAAAAAGTGGAAGTCCAGACAAGGTACAAAAACACGGCTGTGGCAAAACTATGACTATGACAAAATAACAAAATAAAGATTAACAAGACAGTGGCAAAAACATGGCTATGGCAAAAATCAAACCTGACGTGGGGAGACGAAAGACGAGGGACGAGAGACGCAAAAGACGCAACAAGAAGGACGAAAACGACCTGGCACAGGACATGGGAAACGAGGACTATTTAAACACATGAGGGAGGGGAACCCCAGGTGTACACAATAGGTAATCAAGACATGACGAGACACCAGACATTCCCCCAGACGTGACAGAACCAGGAAAATGAGAAACGAGAAAAACTGAAATGGGTCAAAATGAAACAGGACAGAATGAAAAACAGAACATTGCCAGACAGATGGCTCAAAACTTTTCTGCCCAACAATTTCCTTCCCTGGTGCAGAACACACATACCTCCATTATTAGTTGCAGTCTTTCCTGCCGCCCACCCTCATAGTCAGGCTCCTTACCTCACCCGTCCACCCCCGCCTTCAGGGCCACCATATTGGGGCAGAGTTTAGATCCAGTTTAGATTCAGACAAAGCCCTGGATATAGGGACACTTGCTACATGTGTGGTGGTTTGGGACATTGGGTAGCTCAGTGTCTGAGTTTGCATTGTTCTCAGTCCCAAAGAGGTACCCCTCAGTATGTTCATCATACATACCCACCACAAAAAGTGTTCCCTGCCCCATCAGCGCCTCTGTACCAACCTGTCCAGATACACATAATCACGCTTCACATGTATTGACTTGGCTAATGCAATCCTTTGATTTCAACTGCATCCTGATACACGAGGCATGTTTGGTTTCACTCATCGGGGGGAAGTACACTCACTCCCAACTTGTCAGTGCCTCTGGTCTAAATATTACCGAAGCACACAAAAATGACATTTTGAGCCACTCCAAACCACAAACAGTGAAGTCTATGATGAAGTTTCTTGGCCTGGTAACATATAGTAAAAACTTTGTGCCTGATTTCTCTGACTTCGTCGCCCCTTTGCAGGCAAGGTGTGTGCTCCAAGGCATTGGATTTGAAGCACAGATGCAGCGGAGGGCATCTTCCAATTCCTGATTGAGGCGTTCACACTGCCCATTGGTTAGAGGAGGGAATCCAGACGATAAGCGATGTTTGGCTCCGAGGGTGGAATAGAAGTCCCTCTACATCTATGAAACAAACTGGGGACCTCGGTACAAAACAATCTCATTTGGTATACCATGAAGTCTGAAAACATGTTGAAAGAGGATCGTTGCTGTCTCTGCAGACGAAAGGAGCTTGGCAAGGGCAATGAGGTGCCAAGCCTTGGAAAACTTATCTATAATGGTGAGAATGACTTTCTTAATCTTGGATGAAGACAGACCAGTGACAAAATCAGGGGCAATGTGGGACCAGGGGTGACTTGGGATGGAAAGTGGTTGTAAAAGTCCAGCCGGAGGTCGATGAGAGTCCTTGTTCCCTGCACAAATTGAACAAGCCTGAGACATACTCAGTCACATCCTTATTAATAGATGGCCACCAAAAATACCTGCATAGAAGTCCTACAGTGGGGATGATCCTAGGATGGCAGGAGAACCGGGATGAGTGCGCCCACTGAATCGTCCGAGAGGGAAGAGGGAAAATATTGAGGGTTGGAAGGCCAGAAGAAGGAGGAAGAAGCTCTCGGTCACCAATGTTGTAGTTTGCTTCTGTAGAGGTAAACTTCTTAGAAAGAAATGCACATGGATGACCTTTATTATCAATTGCGGACCTCGGTCACAAAACTGCCCCTACACCTGTGGCTGAAGCATCTACTTCCAGAATGAACTGGGCTGATGGATCAGGATGAATAGGTGTAGGAGCTTCAACAAACCTCTTCTTGACATTGATGAAGGCTAGGTTGGCCTCTGGGGTCCACAGGAAGGGCCTCTTAGTGGATGTGAGGCCTGTTAGGGGGGCAACCATGAGACTGAAGTCCTTAATGAAGCGTCTGTAAATATTGGCAAGTCCTAGGAAGCGCTGAAGTTACTTCCTTGATACAGGAATAGGCCACTCCCCAATGGCTAGGACCTTCACTGGGTCTGTCCTCATCTGTCCAATCTCAAAAACATAACTCAAGAAAGTTATGGATTTGACACTTCTAAGCTTTGACCAACAAACGGTTCTCCAATAACCTTTGTAGAACCAGTAGAACATGTTTCTTGTGTTCCCTGAGACTGTTGGGGAAGATTAGAATGTCATCCAGATAGACAAACGCAAATACATTTAGAAAATCTCTGAGAACATTACTAACCAAATTTAGAAAAACTTCCAGTGCATGACCAGATACTCAAGATTGGCTAATAAGTGTCTTAAAGGCTGTGTCCACTCATAACCCTTTCTGATGTGGACAAGGTGATAGGGATTGCGAAGATCAAGCTTGGAGAAGATGTTGGTCCTGTAAACTGGTTTGAAGGCAGAGGATATGAGAGGACGCGAATGTTTGTTCTTAATGGTGATCTGATTTAAGCCTCAGTAGTCAATACAAGGGTACAGGGTCTTATCCTTCTTCAACAAAAAACCCTGCTCTTAAGGGAGAGGAAGATGTGCGAATGAAACCAGCCTTGAGGGAGTCGCTGATGTACTTCTCCATGGTCTGTCTCTCCTGTTTGAAGAGATTATATAATTGGCCTGAAGGTAGTGGTGCACCTGGAAGCAGGTCAATAGCACAATCGTACGGTCGATGAGGAGGAAGGGAAAGAGCCAGATCCTTACTGAATACTTGGTGGAGGTCATGGTACTCCACAGGAACGTTGTTCATATCAGGGAAAGGATGGGCAGCTTGAGGCTCAGAAGGTGGGTGATGGACAGCCGATCTAAGACATTGACTTAGACAGAGGGGACTCCATGCCTCAATACAACCCTGCGACCAACTGATTTGAGGATTATGTTTTTTCAGCCAGGGAAATCCCAGAACAATGGCCTTGTGTAAAAATAAATTGCAGAAAAACTAGTCCATGCGTTTATTTCTAGGCTGAATTACTGCAACTCCCTATTATGAGGCTCTTCAAAAAAGACTCTTCAGCTGATTCAGAATGCTGCAGCAGAAACCAGTAAAAGAGGTCATATTTCTCCTGTCTTGACTTTCCTTTATGATAGAGCTTATAGTTAGGGTAATTCCACCCCTAGTTATGCTGCTATAGGCCCAGACTGCCGGGGGATTTGCCATGATGTACCAAGCTCCCTTCTCCTTTCTCTCTCTCCCTCTCAGTAACATGCACTACTGGGATGAGGTTGCACGAACTGGACCGTCTCCCTTTCCCTTAGTCCTGTGCTTTCTCGTTCCTCTCCTCTCTCCTATCACTTCCTGCAAGTGTTCCTGGCTCTGGAGCTGTGGGGTCTGGATCTTTGGTTGGGAGTCTCCTGCTGCCCCCCCCCCCCCATGTTCCTACTCTGCTACAATCAGAATTACTCTTCATAGTCCTATTGCTACTATTACTGCAATCATTATCATTAACATTACTATCAATATCTGTACCCTTTTTCATCCAGTCTATTGCAGCACTACCTTTACTTGTCTGTACCTCTGTGTGTTACTGTGTAGGCTGCCTTCCCCACTCCCTCTGCTTTGTCTCTCCTCTCTCGCTCACGCCCAACCTGTTGAGGCAGTTCCACATGGAACTGCTCCTCTTTATGGCTGCTCCTGATGAGGGTTATTGGCACCAGCTGGATCCACTCCAGATCTTGCCAACTAGAGGAGGGTAGGTAGGGGAAAAACAGGATACTACACTCTACAGACCTAACATGGATGAGGTCAAATGAGGACAGTTCAACTGAGGACAGATTGAGGCAGATCAGGTCATATCAGGACAGATGAGGCGTGGTGGTTGTTTTTTTGTTGTCATTGAAATGAGTGACTATCTGCTCAGTGACAGCCTCGCTGCTATTGGTCATTTCAACTGACCAATAGCAGTAAGGCTGACTCAATGAGACGGATTATGAAAAATTAACTTAGTGGTAATTCCTTACTTTCTCTTTGCGAACTGGAATAACAAAAGAGCTGCTCCACGTCCTTATTCAATGCAGCTGAGAACATGCAACGGCTTTACTCTGGGGCAGGAATGCAAATAGGAAAGCAAATATTAGTCCAAACTTGAGTGCAAACAGAACTTCCCATAAATGCCTCTCTATTATTTTAATCTCAAAGATGAAAGAGGAGCAGCAGGTGTGGCTAACTTGAGAATAAATTCTCAGTTCTTCACTAAGCAGGAAGCCACTTTGCCGTCAGTTTGTTCTCCACGTTTCAGATATCTGCAGAAACAAAGATGAAGAACTTCCTGCCATGTATTCCTCTGAACAAAGTCAGCGTCTTTGTCAGCATCGTCGGGAGTTTCACCTACAATGTCCTGCTGGACAGAGATATGGCGTGCACCTGTGACCATGACGGTCTAAACTGCTTCCTTTACATGGGACTTCCGTCTTCCATCATCTTTTTGTTAACAGTCTGGACCGACAAGAAATTTTTCAGGAGCTGCAAATATCTGCGTGGATCACAAAGCAGCTCAAGCTGCAGGAGTCAGTTTTGTTGGCTTGTCTTTATCAGTATCATCAAAGCAGGTCTGGTTGGGGGGCTGTGGGTCGTCTCTGTGCTGAGACGACCCACAGCCCCTGTGACTGGTATGTCACTGTATGTCTGGTATACAGTGACTGGTATGTCTGCTGTAAAAATAATTTCTCTGATCAGCAAAAACAGTTAGCCTGTAAAAAAAACAACATCACCCCTGAGGAGCAGGTGAAGATCATCCAGCTGAAAAACAAGTCCAGAGTGAGTATAAAGCTGTTTTATGTCTTCAGTTCTAGTTCAGAGTTATCAGACAAACACTGATGGTGTTTTTGCTGTTTTCAGAACATTGGCTTCGGTCTGATGCTGGAAATCCTCTTCATTACAACCCTGATGTCTTTGAGCTGCTGGAGGAAATGTTGTGACAAACATAGTCTGTACAGAAAACTGATTGCAAAGGAAGAGATGAACGTACTCAAAGACACTTTGAGATTAAAAGTGAAATACGAGCTGCGTGATGAAATAAGAAGGAAAATACAAGCCGGAAAGTTTAGTGAATGTTTTGATGTTGCTGAAAAACTGATGGACTCTGCTCCAACCAAAAAATGTCCAGGTGAGTGAGCAGCTCTCAGCAGCTTCCTTTAGTCCATCCTGTCCAGTTTTTCTGCATGAACACAGAAACCAGACTGCTTTCATCTGGAGCTCACAGAGCTCAGAACCTTTGGATGTTCAGTTCAGGTCCATAAGCTCAGTGTTCTGCTTTTCCACAGAAGCTGAGCTGCCTGGTTCTGCTGACACAGAGGAACAGTCTCCGGAATTGTCATTTTACAGTTAAGGTTAGTTTGTTTTATGGATCCAAACATTTGCCGTGTTTTGTGTGTATCCAATTTTTATAAATACCAGCCCAGGACTGTTTCATGACTTCATAATGTCCATAGACAATTCAGTATTACAAGACCTACTTTGTTTTGTTTTGTATTATAACTCTGCTTTTCTGATTCAGAGTGTGTAAAAACTGAGGTCTTTCCATCACTTTAGTGTAAAATCAGCTCCTGTTTTCAGAAGATTCTTCACCAAACTGAGCAGTGAGACACTTTCAGCCTCATTTTGTCCTCTCAGGTTAAACTGAGTCTGTTTCTGCTCTGAAATCAGCCTGTTCCAGCTCCTGAACTCCTGTTTCTGCTTCTGTCTGGAACATCTGCTGGAACAGAGCTCATTCAGGGGAAATCAGAGCTGATTCTGGAGGAGAAAAGTACAATTTTAAAGTTTAGTTTGAAGTTAGAACCATTTGATTAGAGATATTCAGATTTAAGTTTGAGTTCTTTTAGTAATTTATTTGATTCCCAAATGGGATTATTTCAGCTTCTTGAGGAAAAACTGACATATGACCTGGAGATGAAGCCGACTTTTCAGAGGGGAGGGGGGCTTTCAGGAAAACTGAAAACCTCTGGGACTTCTAGTGTTAAGCTGAAGCTGTCCAGCTGCCTGGCTTACAGCTGCTCTATGTTGTTGAACTTCAAAATGTGGGGGAAGATTGAGACAAAATGAGTTCAGGTTATGAAAAATAAGGAAGAATTAAAGCAGATGAGAACAGTTGTGTCACGATGGTGGCCGTAGAATTGGACTTGCACCCCCCGAGCGTTTTTCAGGGGAGCCTGGGCAATGTCAGGCATTTTTGATTGACTGTGCTATTCACTTTGAATATTCTCCACCGACTTTTCCCTGTGACTGGTCTAAAGTTGCGTTTATGGTCTCCAATTTGAAGGGCCGAGCCTGAGCATGGGCCACCGCCGAATGGGCCAGGGACTCCCATATCCGCCACTCCGAACGATTGATGGGAGTCAGGCAAGGCAAGGACACTGTCTGCGATTACGCGAGCCCCTTCTGCGGCTGGAACTCCGCTGCTCTGTATAACGTTTTTTTCTGAGGACTGGCGAAACCCATTAGCGAGCTCTACTCCCTTTAGACCTGCCATCCGACCAAGACGACCTCACAGCCCTGACCATCCGGATGGACAACAGACTCCGGGAGCTCCATCTGCCCTCTCACAAGGGGGATACAGCGGATGTTGGGTTCCATCAGCCAGTGATGGAAAAACCAGTGCTTACCCCGGCGGCATTGGCAACGGGCTCCGCCTCCATACGGCCAGGGAAGGAACCCATGCAGCACGGCCACGCCCGCCTGTCTCCGGACGAGCATCAGCGGTGACGTCAAGAGGGGCGGTGTTTTTATTGTGGAGAGCTGAATCACCTGGTGGGAGTATGCTCTGCCAAACGGCTCCCACCGGATACCACCGTGAGTAACGCCCGCTCTACTTCGCGACCGCTCACCATGATTCATGTAACCCACCAGGCAGGTAGCTCGGAATTAAAGCGGTTGATTGGCTCAGGGGCAGGTGAAAGTTTTATGGATTGGGGCTGGGTACACAAACTGAACATTAAAACTAAGCCATTAGTAAAGTCCATCACCGCCAAGGGTCTACAGAACATTTTCAAGTGATGCACGCCACAGAACCCATCAGGATTCAGCTTCACGACCACCATGAGGTCATGTATTTTTTTTTATCCACTCACCGTCATATGCCCTGATTCTGGGATTCCCCTGGCTGCTCCGACACAACCCCCAGATTACCTGGCGCACAGGGGAGGTCACAGCCTGGGGAGAAGAGTGTGCCCTTCATGGCGGCCCGATCCAGGAGGGGACTAATATTAACTCTGTTCACACTGTTTCTCTTACAGGAAATAACGACCATGTACTAGCCTCAGTACCTCCTGAGTATCACCACCTCAGAGAGGTTTTTAGCAAATCCAAGGCCCTGTCTCTTCGCCCGCATAGGCCCTACGACTGTGCCATTGACCTCATCCCTGGTTCCACCCTCCCCAAGGGTAGAATCTATTCCATCTCTGGCCCAGAATGTGAGGCGATGAAAGAATACATCACCACCTCTCTGAAGGCGGGTCTCATCCGTCCCTCCTCATCTCCGACAGGGGCAGGATTCTTCTTTGGTCACTGAATAGCTCATACCTGACAACCACAGGAAGGTGCAGCAATTACTTGGGTTTGCAAACTTCTACAGGCGGTTTATCAGGGGATTCAGGGCCATAGCAGTTCCTTTGCATGCCCTAACCTCCCCGAGGGTTAGTTTTTCTTGGTCCCCACAGGCCTACGCCGCCTTCAGCCGGCTCAAACACCACTTCCCCACGACCCCCATCCTCACTGTTCCTGACATTCAGCAACAATTCGTGGAGGAGGTGAACGCCTCCGTTGAAGCGGCCGGGGCCGCCCTATCCCAAAGATCACCAAAGGATGGGAAGATGCATCCGTGCGCCTTTCTGTCGCGAAGCCTTTCCTCGGCAGAAAGGATTTATGATGTGGGCAACAAGGAGCTTCTTGCAGTGAAGGTGTGGTGCCATCGGCTAGAGGGGGCAAGCCACTCCTTCAAAGTTTGGACTGATCATAAAGATCTAGAGTACATTTGACAAGCTAAAAGACTTAACTCATGCCAGGCCAGGTGGATGCTTTTTAACCGTTTCTCATTTTCCATTTCCTACAGGCCGGGGTCCAGGAATGTCAAGCCCAATGCACTGTCCCGGTTATATGACCACGAGACTGTTGCCAAGGAGCCTGAACCCATCCTTCCATGGTCCTGTGTGGTTGGAGTGGTAACTTGGCAGATAGAAAACGCCGTTAAGCGGGCTAATGGTGTAGCCCTGCCACCTAATGGGTGCCCGGAAAACAGGCTGTTTGTCCCGGCTCCGGTGCGCTCACGGGGGATCCATTGGGCTCACACCTCGCCGCTTTTCTGTCACCCGGGAGTCAGGCGGACTATATTCGCCATCTCCCGGCGGTTCTGGTGGCTGTCAATGGAAGCAGAGGTCTGGGAGTACATCGCTGCCTGCGCAGTCTGCGCCCACAACAAGACGTCCACCAGACCACGCTCGGGCCTGCTCCAACCATTACCTATCCCATTCTGACCATGGTCGGATATATCAATTGACTTTGTGACGGATCCGCCGATATCCCTAGGTAATACAACGGTTCTCACAGTGGTGGACCGCTTCTCGAAAATGGTTCGGTTCATCGCCCTTCCTAAACTACCCTCAGCCAAGGAGATAGCAGAAATAATGATGAACCAAGTGTACCAGATTCACGGGTTCCCGAAGGACATTGTTTCGGACCGGGGACCCCAGTTTATTTCCAGGTTCTGGAAAGAATTCTGGGCACTCATCGGAGCCAAAGTCAGCTTGACGTCTGGATATCACCCGGAGGCCAATGGGCAGACCGAGCGGCTCAACCAGCAGTTGGAAACTGTCCTCTGCTGCCTTGTATCCCAGAACCAGGCTACATGGAGCAATCAGAATCAGAATCAGAATCAGAAATACTTTAATAGTCCCTGAGGGAAATTATTTTTAACACCTGGTTTGGGTTAAGTATGCGAATAACGCCCTCCCCACATTTGACACAGGCTTTACCTCTTTCAAATGTGTTTTTGGATATGACCCCCCTCTTTTTCCAGACCACGAACAAGAAATAACCATCCCCTCAGGCCACGCTGTGTTCCGCTGTTGCCGCCTCATATGGGCTGCCTCCAGACGGCCCTCAACCGCCAGAGGGACCGGATAAAGAGGGCAGCAGATCCCCAGAGGAGGCCTGAATATGAAGCCTGAGTACCGCCCCGGCCAGAGGGTCTGGCTCTCTACTAAAGACCTCCATTTAGAGGGGGAGTCCAGGAAATTGGCACCACTGTTCGTGGGGCCATTTCCCATCGCCAAGGTTGTCAACCTGGCGGCGGTACGCCTACGCCTTCCCCGGTCCCTGTGTATCCACCCCACCTCCCAAATCAGCAATATCAAGCCAGTCAAAGAAAGCCCCTTGATTCCCACAACACCCTCCCTCCACCTCCGGAGATTGTAGGCGGGGGCCCCGCCTACAAGGTTAAGAAACTGTTGGCTGTATGTCACAGGGGCCGGGGGAGACAGTTCTTGGTGGACTGGGAGGGGTACGGTCCGGAGGAAAGACTCTGGGTCCCTTCGAGACACATCTTGGACCGTACCCTCATTGAGGATTTTTTAAGGTCTCATCCTGAGTTGCCCGGGCCGTCCGGTGCCCACCTTTGAGGGGGGGGTTCTTTCGCAGTGGTGTTATTTAGCTGTGTTTTTTTGTCCTGTCTCCGTGTGGTCTCGTCATTTCCTGTTTTATTTTGAATAGTAACCCTCATCTAGTTTAAGGTAACTTGCACTTCCTGGTGTGTCATCGGTCCACTCGTCTTCCTGATCATCTATTGTGTTCACCTTTCCCTCATGTGTTAAAAAGTCCGGGTTTCCCCTTGTCTAGTGCCAGTGTGTTCCGTCTTATGACTTTACTGAGCTTTACCTTGTCCTCGAACCTAATCTTGCCTCGCCCCTTGTATTTCCTCCTAAGAGAGATTTTGTTTTTTGATTCCCCTTGCTCTTTTGTTTAACTCAAGTGAGTATTATTTTGTGACTTTGTTTCATAGCCTTTTTCCTTCCTCGTTTATGAGTGATTTTGATTAGATACTTTTTGAAACCTCCTTGTTGAGCGATATTGTTTGTACTTTTTTCCCACTCCGACTGAGTGCGCCCTGAGTTAATAAACCTTTTTGTACTCCATCCATCTCTGCATCTGAGTCCTGTCTGAGCCCCAGCCTTGACAAGATGAGTCCTGGTGGTTGTATTTTTGGTCATTGAAATAACTGTTCCTATCTTCTCAGTGGAAGCCTCATTGCTATTGTTTGTTTCGACTGACCAACAGCTGACCCAACAAGACAGCTCAAAGGGCAGCACTAACCACCACATTTTCACTCTTTCAGGTCTGCGTTCTCACAGATTATGAACCAAGAAATAAGTGGTCATTCTTTACTTTCTCTTTGCAAAGCTGGAATAATGAAAGAGCTGTATCCACATCCTTCATGACAGGTGAGAACATGCAGTGGCTTTGTTCTGGGGGAGTAATGTAAATCGGAATGCAAACAGAAATGCAAATAGAACTTTCCATAAATGCCTTCCTCTTATTTTATTCTAAAAGAGGATCTGGAGTTTACGTCCCAGGTCTCCCTTGAAAAAGAGATTTTATCTCAAGGGACTTCCTGAAGCATCCAGTCATTATGCCGAAAAATCATCACATCACTAAGGCAATAATCGCTTATTCTCACGAGAAAGTGCAGCATCAAGGAAAAGGTTTAACTATTAATGAGATTAGATCAAATGGATTCTGGATTCCAGGAATCAACAGCTGTGGCAACACATTTGCATCAATGTGTTACATGTCGGAAACTCTGAGGGTTTACTGAGGAACAACGCAGGGCAGATTTGCCATCTGAGCGTGTGGATCCATCACCACCTATCACCCATTGTGGGATGGATTGTTTTGGTCCGTTTCACACCAAACAAGGACGCCAGGTACACAAGAGTACACAAAAATTTGCCATCCCAGAAAACAGACATAGCCAGGTTGCAACAGCGCTATGCTGATGTGTTCTCCCCCCTGCCAGGACGCACAAGCCTTATTCAACACAAGTTTGAGACTCACCCGGGCATGGCAGTGCGTTCACGGCCCTATCGGTTGCCTGAGCACAAAAGAAAAGTGATCCAGGCGGAATTGGAAACGATGTTGGAGTTGGGGGTAATAGAAGAGTCCAACAGTGCCTGGTGCAGCCCCATCGTTCTTGTGGGTAAGAAGGATGGGTCCATTCGGTTCTGTGTGGACTATCGCAAGGTGAACGACGTGTCACGGTTTGACGCCTACCCTATGCCCCAGGTCAATGAACTCCTGGATCGCCTGGGCACAGCTCGTTTTTTCACGACACTGGATTTAACCAAGGGCTACTGGCAGATTCCCCTATTGCCAGAGTCCAAGGATAAAACGGCCTTCTCCACTCCGTACGGGTTGTACCAATTCGTCACACTTCCGTTCGGGTTGTTCGGGGCCCCAGCCACGTTTCAGCGCCTCATGGACCGGGTGCTGCGGCCGCATGCTGCATATGCTGCCGCCTACCTGTTCATCAAAGAGGATCTATATGCTTGCAAGAGGTGGCGTCGTGTACAGTATTTAGCCGAGCAGTTCTGGGGTCAGTGGAGGAGAGAGTATGTCTACAATATTGCCACAAGACAACGCTGGCATAATCCAAGGAGAAACCTCAAGGTTGGCGATATTGTCATGGAAAGGACGGAGGATTTTCCTCACAACGAGTGGAAATTGTCTAAAGTTGTAGAGACAGTAACTGATAAAGATGGACTTGTGAGGAGAGTAAGGATTCGTGTTGGAGATCAGAAAATAGGATGGATAGCTTTTCAGGCAAGCCATCCATTGTTGAACGTCCAATACAGAAGCTGGTCCTGTTTCTAGAGAATGATTCATCTTTACCTTCATTCCTCAGTTTTATTCTTAGCAGTATGAAGAAGTTTAAGGGAAATCTTTGACCCAACTATTTAAGATTAAAGGTTACATGGTTTAGAAATCATTCACGCTTTACATCCCATAATTGATGAAAACCAGTAATGATTTGGTGGGAGTGTAGATTACCTTTAATGAAATCTAATTTGTTGTTGTTCTTATGTCTTGTGTAATTTGTGTTGTGAAATTACGAGGTTAGATGAATATTTCTTTATGTTTGTACAAAGCGTTTTATTTTGAAGGGCTCTCGGGAGACCTTGGGACTGTCGAGGAACGTTGAAAAAACATTGGGAAAAAAAACGGTCGATACATTAAAGTGTCAAAAAGGTTCTTTAAAGGTATTAGCTCCTGGCTAAAAGGGCACAAGGTTTGTATTGTTTCTTGTATTATATTGTGTCCGGTTTTAAGTTTTATTATTGTTTTAAATAAGTAAAGTGTGTTTGCTGTATCGATTTTTAATATTTTTTGCCATCTATTTTTTATCTAAGATAACACGGTAATTTGTCTGTAAAGTTAAAAGACTGTTTATTGAAACTTCATTTTATTTTTTATTTTTCAGTTTCTTTTAGCCCTTACGGTGAGTTCGTATAATACCGTTCGAATAAAGGGGATATGAACCATCAGTATAAGAGTATATTATATATTATTATATTATTAGCCTGGTACGCTACAGTTAGAGTCTGGCGTTAGAGGGATTTTAGGCCATCTATGTAGCCGGCCTCAACCTGCATCTCCACTTCAGCATTCGTCAGCTCACGTCACTACTCTGGCTATTCTGACGCCACTAGAGAGCCTCGGTTATCCCCACCTTAATTGTTGAGGTGATCCTGATCAGTGCCGAGCACTCCTAACTTATTGTGAGATCCATTTCAAGTTACAACCTTCTGCTTACCCCAATAATCTTTAAAAGGTGGCCGATGTTGTTTCCTTGTTAGCAAGCAAGGCTAAGTTGTGGGGCACCTCCACAAGCAACATAAATACTACATCCCTTCTATTAGAGACACTGCTGCATGCTGGGAAACGTCCCCAAAAGTTCTTCACAACAACTTCGAATAACCATCAGCAGAGGACCTGAACATGATGAAAAACAACTAATAGAAATGGTTGTCAGTGGTGTGGACGCCTCGTCTCGGATGTCTGTGGGAAACATTTGGGCCTCCTCTGACATTCAGACAGGTGTTGGACTTCCTGTCCATCTGAGCTTGAGTGGAGTTTAAGGTCTGTTTTCTGACAGATTGTGAACCAAGAACTTAATGGTCATTCTTTACCTTCTTTTTGCAAAGCTGGAATAATGAAAGAGCTGCTTACAGATCCTTCATCATTGCAGATGAGAACATGCAATGGCTTCACTCTGGGGGAGCACTGTAAACAGAAAAGCAAACAGTAGTGCGAACAGGGGTGCAAACAGAAATGCAAATAGAAATTTCCATAAATTCCTTCTTATTTTATCTCAAAGAGGAAGGAGGAGCAGCAGGTGGGGCTAACATGAGAATAAATTCTCAGTTCTTCACTAAGCAGGAAGCCACTTTGCTCCGTTTGTTCTCCACGTTTCAGCTCTCTGCAGACACAAAGATGAAGCACTTCCTGACCACTATTCCTCTGAACCAACTCAGTGTCTTAGTCACCATCGTCGTGAGTTTCACCTACAATGTCCTGCTGGACAGAGATGTGGAGTGCACCTGTGAAGATGACCGTAGCAACTGCGACGCTTACATGATACTGCCATTTTTAATAATCTTTTTCCTGATAGTCTGGACGGACAAGAAATTTTTCATCACCTTCAGTTATCTGTGTGGATGTAAACGTTCAGGCTGTTGTTCGTGCTGCAAATCAGGCCACTGTTGTCAGTTTTGGTGGATTGTTGCTATCAGAATCGTCAAAGCAGGTCTGGTTGGGCTGCTGTGGGTCGTCTCTGTGCTGATCGATGGAGACTGGTATGTCTGCTGTCAAAATAATGGGACTGATGAAAAGTATTTACCCTGTAATCAAATCAACATCACAGCTGAGGAGGAAGTGAAGATCAGCAAGCTGAAAAACTATTCCAGAGTGAGTTTAAAGCTGGTATATTAATTTAATTAATGAATGGATTCAATTTATTGATTTTTATTTTATTACTAATTCAGAGTTATCAGACAAACACTGATGGTGTTTTTGCTGTTTTCAGAACATCGGCTTTGGTCTGATGCTGGGAATCCTCTTCATTAAAACCCTGATGTCTTTGAGCTGCTGGAGGAAATGTTGTGACAAAGACAGTCTGTACAGACAACTGATCGCAGAAGAAGGAGACAAAATGCTCAAAGACACTTTGAGATTAAAAGTGAAATACGAGCTGCGTGATGAAATAAGAAGGAAAATACGAGATGGAAAGTTTAGTGAATGTTTCGATGTTGCTGAAAAACTGATCAACTCTGATCCAACCAACAAATGTCCAAGTGAGTGAGCAGCTGTCAGCAGCTTCCTTTAGTCCATCCTGTCCAGTTTTTCTGCATGAACACAGAAACCAGACTGCTTTCATCTGGAGCTCACAGAGCTCAGAACCTTTGGATGTTCAGTTCAGGTCCATAAGCTCAGTGTTCTGCTTTTCTACAGAAGCTGAGCTGTCTGATGCTGCTGACACAGAGGAACAGTCTCAGGTACCAACAGAACCCAAACCAGCTGCTCTGCACTCACTTTCTATGATGTGTTCTGTAATAACAGCAGTAACATCATCCTGATGATGGGAGCCCACGGACATTAAAGGATAACAAATCAAATTATAAAACCTTTTTTATAATCATGTTTTGTGTGAATGCAACTTTTGTAAATGACTTCATGACTTTATGATGTCCATAGACAGTTCAGAATTACCTTACCTACATTGTTTTATTTTGTATTATAACTCTGTTGTTCTGATTCAGAGCATATTTTTTAACATTTATTCTGTCTCCATCTCCAGGAGAACAAAGAACAACAGGAGCAGAACACATCCAGTGAATCTGGACGAAGGGAAACAGGACAAAGTGAAACAGGACTAAATGAATCAGGACAAAATGAATCCGGACAAAATGAAACAGGACAAAGCGATACGGGACAAAAGGAACCAGGACGAAGGGAAAAAGGACAAAGTGAAATGGGGAAAAGGGAACAACAGGTAAAGGAAACCTCTATTGCTGCTTATGTATTTTTCTGAAAGTAAAAGCAATTATGATAATTTGGAGGCTCCAGCAGTCTGGGCCTATAGAGGGAGGAGAGGTGCATCATGGGGGCCCCTCAGAGAGAGTAGAGGAGCATGATGGGGGCCCCCAGCAGAACTCTGCTGCCCCTGCTGGTCACTCACTGGTAGCAGCTCTAAAACGTGTCACATTCATTTCTGCAGACCTGCACACTCCTCCCTCCAAGTCCTGATAACAAACATGCACCCATAATGAAAAGCTTTTGAATCTTCCTGCTGACATGACTGTTGTCTTTTGTTACCAGATCCCCCACGACAGCCCCAGAGGGTCAACCAGCCGTCCACAGAGCCGCGGGGCTGAGGACTCAGAGCTAACACAACCTTTAATGCAGGGCATCAGAAAAACAGAAGAAATTAAAATGAAAGTGTTACCAGATTGATTTCTGATTTTCAGCTTTTAGACGCCCTGATGATGATCAGAACTGAGCTCTTTGTCTGATGTAAAAACTGAATAAAAACTCGAGTCCAGATCTGAAATGTGGATTATTGTTGCTTTAGTCAGATTCTTTATCGCTAAAATATTATCTTTTATATCTTAATCTTGTTTTCTATTTGAAGGTTGATTAAGATCTTAATCTATATTTTAATCAACATTTTCTACATATCTATGCAAATAAATGAAATAAACACATAATAAACCATAAACAGAAGCTGGTCTTATGTCTTCTGGTTCTGAACAGAGTTGCATTCATCATTTGTTTCGGTATCTCACTATGGGACACGCCCCGACTACGCCAGTCCTGACTGGCCAACAAACGTGATGCTCGCTCCCCGGAGTAGTCTCTTCCTACTCCTACAAGACTCAAAAACTCGAGAGGATTCTCAACCAGCATCGGATCCCTGTGCACTTCAAACCAGACAACACCCTTAGACAAAAACCGGTTCACCCCAAAGACAAGACACCCAGAAACAAGACTGACAACGGGGTTTACGCTGTTCAGTTTAGTGAAGAGTGCACACAGCTAGCAACACTGGAGAAACCGGACAGGACTCAGCCGGTCACCTGGAGGCTAAAGGACACCTGTCTGAGGACAACAACGCCCACAATTTGGCTGAGGAAGAGAGCTGGATTGAGAGAGGGGTTCAGGAAGCCATCTTTGTTAACCTGGAGAAACCATGACTCAGCAGAGAAGCTGGTCTCAGACAGAAGCTACCACCTCCTTCTAGAGCACTTTTAGGAACAAAAGCCAGAAGATTTTACTCTCAACTCCCCTAATTCTACAGTATACTAACCTCAGAGCTCCTCTTCTAGAAAACTTCACCTCCAGTTACCTAACTGAACTTTCCAAGCATGGAATTAGAATAATAACAAAACAAAAAAACTTGTATGAGCTGCTGGTTGTAATACTATATCTGGGCCACCAGAGGGTGACAACCTGCTAAAACACCTCAGGCTAAACCAGGATTCGATAGATAGATAGATAGATAGATAGATAGATAGATAGATAGATAGATAGAGTTTTAATTTTTTAACATTTAAATGACTCTTTCATTTAAATTAAATAATAAAATACATATAATTAAATTATCTTTATTTAACCATTTAGATAAAACCGGGATACGATAGATAGTATTTTTTATTGAATTTAATTTAAGTTTTAAGTAATAAGAAATTACATTTATTTTAAACTAAATCTCTTTTGATTTTATTTAAACAAAACCAGGATTAGATAGATAGATAGATAGATAGATAGATAGATAGATAGATAGATAG
>JABUIW010043976.1:0-14092 GCA_013363375.1 Menidia beryllina
GTGATTCTCAGAAAGCCGTGACAGGAAGAGAGGCCATTTTTTATCACCCCCCTCCACATTTCCTCTCTCAGAGGTGCTGTCCCTCTCTGAGCCCGACGCAATCATCCCCGGCAGAATGTGAGGCCTCAATCACACGTGCTCAACGTGCACCGTCAGGGGCCGGGCAGATCTACATAAAACACCTGGGGACAGTCATTACCGCCTCACAGCCGAATCGAATTCAAATCCGAGAAATTTCCCCCCGGAGAAGCAGATGAAGCTTTTTGATGCTTCCTTTATGTTCATCCTGTGTTTACTGGTGCTGATGTGTTATGTCCAATAAGTTCTACTTCATTTAAAGGGGACATATTATGCAAAATCAAGTTTTTAGTCATTTGATTATGTACATTTGGGACTGTGGAGGGCCTATCAGCAGGCAAAGTGTGAAAAAAAAGACTCAGTCATGTTTTTGTGGGCCGCCTCAGTCTGAATCCAGGAGATAAATCAGGAGGTTTCAGGAGTGGGTAGTTTCTGACGTCATTAGCTCTAGCTCATTATAATATTCCAGCCTTTCACCTGCATGTTGCCCCCCCCCCCTCAGCTTACTCCCCTATCTGTGGCAGACGTTGTGGTAGCGTGAGCGTTAGCATGGTAGCGTTAGCATGGTAGCGTAAGCATGGTAGCGTTAGCGTGCCGACGCCGGCACAGGGTGACTGAACTGCTATTGGGCTTCATCCTTATGGGATTTTGACCAAAGCTTGTCACAGTCATTACATTAGGACACCAGGGAACTAGCTTACCTTGTTGAAATAGGGTATAATATGTCTCCTTTAAGTCTGAAACCACTAAGTGGAGAAGCACACAGATTCTCCGGTGACGTTGCTGTATTTCTGACAGTCAGTTTCTCTGAGATTATGCTAGTTTAGAAACACAAATTTAAACTTTTTTATGTCAAATAGGGGGGTAACATAGAGTTTACGCCTACAGAGGAACAACCAGACCTTACACCTATTCCCCAGCTCTCTCAGAAAAGAATAAAAGGTTATTATTATTATTATTGGCCCCCCAAAACATGCTTGTTCTTAAAATTGTCTAAGGCCGCAGCACCTAATAGGAAAACATGCACTAACGCCACGTTATTGCCCGCCTGGAGCTGTAAAGAAATGTGTTTTTTTTTATGTTTTCAGCATCATCGACCTGCAGTGTTTCTTACATATTAGAGAATATTATGACAAAATGTTCACACACCCTGTTTGAATACAAATCATCTTAATGTGTTTTTTTTATGTTATCAATCCCTGTATCTGTCACCTGGAGACAAAATGACTTCAGACGTGATCTAAAACATTTCTTTCTTTCTTTTTCTGCTTGTTTGGAATGAATTAGCCTCCTGATACAGTTATAAGTTAGCTGAGCAGTGGAGATAAAAGCTTAAAACTTAAATGTGAACCAGATGACACAAGCCTTTTCTTTCCATTTTCTCCCCTTGGATTAGCGAGCGTCAGACTGTCCCTATAAGTTAATCAAGGGGAGAAAATTTGGTATTTGGAGTTTTATTTGACTAATGTGGAGGACATCTTGTAGGAAAAGATGTTTAACCCAGTGTTTTTCAACCACTGCGCCTCGGCACACTAGTGTGCCGCGAGTGATGGTCAGGTGTGCCGTAGAAAATCATCCTATTTCACCTAATTGGTCTAAAAAAATGTTTTTGATAATTTTCTGCAAATAATATTCCATTTTTGAGTGTCTGTGCTGTACTAGTGACTGGTGGCGTAATCATGTAATAATTCCTTATGACTAGATTTTGTATATAATGTTAAGTGCAATTTGAAAGAAGAAATATGAAATATGATAAAAATACATTTTTGTGTTTATTTTATTCCTATTCAAGACACTTAAATAAGATAAGTATAAAATAAGAATAACTATAGTGTTACTATAGGCGGCTACAGATTTGTTTGGTTGGTGGTGTGCCTCGAGATTTTTTCAATGAAAAACTGTACCTTGGCTCAAAAAAGGTTGAAAAACACTGGTTTAACCTACCAAAACACCTTTCTGTGATAAGGCCCAGGGCATGGCAGATGTCACAGTCTGAACAGGGTGGTTGATAGGGGTTACTTTAAGGGCAGGGCCACATATGTTGGTAGAAAAACACTCGGGATGAGGGCATTCGGTGGGTTCGTCCGGGTCTGAAGCCAGTTTGGTTTCCTGTTTGTTTGGTATGTAGAAGGATAAAGTCTCATGACCTTTAGCTTTGGTTCTCAGTTTCCTGTGTTTGATTTGAGCCGACTGTTAACCCGATTCTTTAGTTGGAAACCTGATAATAAACCAGAGTCGATCAAGAGTAAAAACTGACATTTATTGGATCACAGGCAAAGTATTTCAGCGCTGGGCTCTTCACAGACTCTTCCTATCGTACATTAGTGACTGAATCTTTCCTGACATCTATTTCCAGTGGAATGCTAGACTTTTTCAAATGGAAACTCCCTTCCCTCTCAACAACGATGGGGAATTTTGTTGGGATTCGGATGTACAACTGGAGTTCACTCTCAAGTAAAAGCCATGTGTTTGCATGGAAAAAGTCAGCTGGATCTTGAGACCATGAGTTACAAAATATTTAAATATTTTGTAACTCTCTGGGTCTCAGTGGGCAAAGAGCCCTGAGATCTGGGTGATGGGCATTATCTCCTGGGCTCGATCCGCCTCCTCAAAGGAGGACTGGACACAACCAAGTCCTATTGGCCAGTTACCTCTGGGCAGGAACAGGCCAGGTCCTAATTCATGCAGATGACAGGAATGTGGTAACAAATGGTGTGTGTTTGTGTTGACCTAAAGGTGGATCTAATGCAACAGAGAAAGAAAAAGAGAGAAAAGAGAGTCTGTGGACACAGCCAGAGACTTCAACACAAAATATAGTTATAAAAGAAATAAAACAATCAGTAAACTACATAGATCATGTGATAGCATACTATGCTAAAGTGAGTATTCATAACCAAATCCTAACACGACTTTGGGTGTTATTCTTGCTTTCTGCCTCCCTTTATTCTCGTATCCTCCATGTTTTCGTGTGTCTCCACCTGCTTCTGGCTTTAATCATTCTCACCTGGGCTTCCTTCCACTAATCGCTCTCCCGTCTTCAAAAGCTTTCTCCGTCATTTCCCTCCTTGCCAGGTCCTTAATGTCATAACGACACAACTCTGTCTCCCTTTCCCTGTGTCTGGTCCTTTTCCTTTTCCTCCTGTGGTGCCAATTTTTTAATTAAACACAGTGACAGTTTGTTAGTCCGATCTCTCCAGCTAATCAGGATGAAATCCATGTGGACTTTGTTTTCCATCATGGATCTACTTTGTCGACCAATGGCGGCCCTTTGTCTAATAAAGGCTTACATGGGACACATAATGCCCATTTTAATCGATTTTCTGAGGTCTGGATCAGATGAATGGGGCATGTTTTGGGCAGATTTGGACAGAATAGCTGTTGGTTTTAGTACAGAGAGCCATTTCTTTACAAGTCTTTGTTCATTCAATACCAAAACTTAAACTTAAAAGCCAACTTGTTCCTGCCAACCTTGAAAAGCACAGATTTTACAGAGCAAAAACTGGAAAATAAAATAGGTATGAAGGTATCAATGAGTGCGCGTCCATGTGTGGTTCTTTCCCCAAACGTCGTAAACCAGGAAACCACAGAACAACTGCATGTGTTTTTGTTTCAAATCGATGAATTCCTCCAGCTTTTGTAGATCCCTGTGGTTGTACTACATTTGAATGTTAGAGGTAAACACGTTTAGATGCTTTTTCCAGGAGAAAAAAGGTCAGAAAATAAGATGTTCCCACCAGTTTCCGATCGATTTCTCGCTGTAAGTTGCTCCTCAGACATCGTTTCCCAGTTATTCTGGTGGCAGCCTGCAGGAAAAGAAAAAAAAACAGAGTTTATTCCATGAATAAGGTTGGAAAAGTAGGATCTGGAGATGGAGTTTGGAGGGACGGTTAAGGCAACCGGGACAAAGAAAATTCCATAGAGTCGGACGTCGGATTTGACTTTATACTGAAAAAGAATTTCCCCAATTAAAAAGCACCAAAATGGCTTCTCGTTTCGAGTCCTCGGACACATAAAGGAGAGGAAAAATTCCACCGGTGGAGCCCTCCAAGGCGTTAAAAGCTGTAATTACCAAAACAACTGGATAACCTGATTGGCTATTGATTCCGTGTGTTCTGCTATAAACAGATATCCAATCGCCCGAGGCCCAAGTCCTCTGGTCCACGCAGGAAGCATGACTTTATTTCTATGAAAACCAACCCCTTTTTCTCCTTTTTTTTAATAATAATTGTCTGCTTTTTCATTTAACCCTTTAAAGCCTGATCCAAGAATAAAACAAAACAGAAAATGACTTCTTTTGGTTTGAATTCCTTATTTGGCCTTTTAACAAAATATGTCAAAAGAAAAAACAGAAATACATTTTTAATATTAATCATTTATTACTATGCGATAAGTCAAGATTATTTTTTGTGTAATCTTCTGCCCCCTATTATCAGGTATATCTGATTGTGTACAATAGGTTTTTGAGCAAAGTATTTACCATTAAATTATGCAAAAGGTGTCAGACGCAAAACATTTCAGAAACCGTATGTATCAAATATGATAAATTTGGCATAACAGGGTTAAATAAAGATTAAACTTACTTCAGTGTCAGTATGAATTTGATATCTTTGACAGCTGGGTCACAATTTCTGAAGGAAATTGTTCTTTTCTTTTAATTTTTTTTCTTTGAAAGATGGAATAAAGGCCCAGCTATTTATCCTCCATTATTTAATGGTGAATAAGCCTAATGTGGCTGAAACAACATTTGTCTTGGCTGTGGCGGTCTCTTTGTATCCGCTATTGATCCCGGCCCTGTGGAGAAGATCGGTGTCTGTGTGTGCTTACCGTACAGTCTCTCTTTGTTTAAAAATCAGATTGATCACTGGGATCTTTGTCTCTGCTCCCAGCAGAAGCGGCTCTCTGAATCCTAAACGAAGCTGTTTTTAACGGGAAACCCGTGACACAGATTGATTTTGTTTTGTTGTGAAGCCGTGTGATAAGCAGGGTGAAAATAATGACTATTGTCTCATTAATGGATAGAGAATATATCACGGGTCATACATATCCGATGAATTATGCATGAGGAATAAGCAGACGCTCTGGCGGGGGGGGGGGGTGCATATCTTCTTCTGAGAAGCCGCATCATTGTGCGGAAAATGTTTGATCATGTTTTCTCTATCGGGGTGACACTTGGACGCATTTCTAAGAGCTCAGCTTTGAAAATGCGCGGAGGTAAAGTGGTTAGGAGGGACTGTTTGCGTGCCGTCAGATCATTAAACGCCTCCATTTTGTCACTTCAAAGTTTGGATTCTTTGTGTGCTTTTCCCCTTTAAAGATTTACACCTGAAAGGGGGATTTTTTAATCCATTCATAAAACAGGTTGCGGTATTAAGACTTTCCTCCCGTCAGGTCAGATCGGGAATCTCATCGATTTGCCTAAAACGTTGGTCAGATTTCAGCCATTTGACTCCTTTCTTCCAAGTGTTTGAGCTCCTTACCTGAAGCCTAAGGCAAATGTTTGCCACCCTACAGAGGAAAACCACATGTATCCACATCTGCTTCCACCCAAAGACAGTGGAGGGTCGGAACTTGTCACGAAGGTGGATCTCAGGGAGGACTCAGTCGCGGAAATTCGTGAAAATGGGGTTTATTGTAATAAAAAAGCACTCAAACGGAGTGGATGAAGACAAGGTTCAAAACAAGGCTGTGACAAAAACTATGATCAAAGTATCAAATCAAGATTAACCAGACTGTGAACACAAAGTATCAAATAAAGTAAACAAGGCTATGGCAAAGTATCAAATCAAGATTAACCAGACTATGAACACAAAGTATCAAATAAAGTAAACAAGGCTATGGCAAAGTATCAAATCAAGATTAACCAGACTATGAACACAAAGTATCAAATAAAGTAAACAAGGCTATGGCAAAGTATCAAATCAAGATTAACCAGACTATGAACACAAAGTATCAAATAAAGTAAACAAGGCTATGGCAAAGTATCAAATCAAGATTAACCAGACTGTGAACACAAAGTATCAAATAAAGTAAACAAGGCTAAGGCAAAGTATCGAATCGAGATTAACAAAACTGTGACAAGGCTGTGACAAAAACATGGCTATGGCAATAAAATAAATAAGACTATGGCATGTCTGTGACAAAAATCAAAACCTAACGTGGCGAGGGGTGATGAGAACAGAAAGACGAAAGGTGTACACAATAGGTAATCAAGACATGACGAGACACCAGACATTCCCCCAGACGTGACAGAACTTGGATTAAACTGCGAATTAAATCACACATTAAAGCAGAAACTGTGAATGAACTTTCAAAAATATCAAAGTAATCATTTTGTTGTTATTCATTACATTGATTAATGTTTATTTTTCTGTTTTTTCTTCTTTCCTTCTTCCTTTCTTTCTTTCTTTCTTTCTTTCTTTCTTTCTTTCTTTCTTTCTTTCTTTCTTTCTTTCTTTCTTTCTTTCTTTCTTTCTTTCCTTCATCATCGAGGAACACTGTCTATTTTTGCTTTTATCCTTATCTTTACGTTAATTGTCTGACCATGTGTTTTAAGCTGTTACTTTCTGTATACTATACCATGCAAGCTTTTTACCGTAGTTGTTTGATTGTTTAAAGGAAAATAAAAAACTTGAATAACAAAAAAAATGTTTGTTTTTCCGTGTGATAAAGCTTTGCACCCAGAATCGCAGATATTAGGGACAGGTGATGTAATGATAATACCCAACCTGGGTCCCATCTCGTTTGTTAAAAACGTCTTTTTCGCATTGTTTTCTGTCTCCATGCGGGGTCATATTTTATTTCTGCTATCTCAGATCTTATCCTGTCACAGGAGGCCAGGGACCTTTCTGGGAACTAAAACAAGTTTTCCCACTTTGATGAAAATTCGTCTGCATCAAATAGAATTTATTATAACGCCATTGTGAAATACCATCTTACTCAAGGGATGAGCCAGTGCTGTGTCTCCTTACAGAAAGAGAACACAGATACTGGGAGAAGGCTAAGGCTGATCAACCCTTATTCTGAATAACTATGACTACTTTCCTTTATGGTTCATAATCATAAAACCAGTCAAAGTTTTTTTCTGTATGATTGTGTTGCTGCCAAAAGCAAAAACCCAACAGAACAGGCCTTTAATATCCAGTTCTGGCTCGGACTTGATGAGACAACATGAAGAAAGGCCAACTGGAAAGTTCCCATCTTTGTATTATTTCACCAGGACAATGAACGTTCGGTAACTATTCAGAAAGATGCACTTACAATCTACAAGAGTTACCAGAAAGGAAGGGGTCCACACAGTCTGTTACCAAACTTCCCACTCAATAAACTATTGTGGCTTTCAGGGCTTCGTTAATCACCTTCACACGCACACAAAAACCAAATAATGTGGTAAAAGTCGGGATCCCTTTCCTGAAAAAGCTCAAGGCCTTGTGAAGAAGGCTTTCAGTGTTCCTTTTGTCGCCTCCAATCTGGGCTTTTGGCTGCACATTTTTCACTGTTTATTGATACAGGACAGACCAAAAAGATGGGGTTTGCATGTAGTTTCAGATAAATCGTGAATCCATGCTTTCCTCAGCTTCTTTCACTCTCATGATATTTGCATTGAACCCAAAGAAAAATGGAAACATTAAAGGATTTCATTGCCCACAGTATTTTTTGCTGGTTGTTTTTGTTAGTTTGTGTGTCTCCTCGTAGTGTTTGTTTGCAGGTTCTCCTTTGGGTTTTCCCACGGCGACTACAGGACATCGTTCTACAGATACAGCACCAGAATGGATGCTTTTATTGTCTTTTTTAAAATCTTTTATTCTCTCTTCCTGTTTTAAGGATCTCTCTTCTTTTCGGCGCGGGTCATTGTTAGCTTTTCGCTTTTGTTTTATTTCATCTTCTGTTCCTTTTTTCTTTCTTTTTTCTCTTTTCCTGTCCCCCCCCCCTGGTCAGGTTTTGCATTAACCATCTCACTTCTGTAACAAAAATAAATCTTGAATAAATAATAAAGCAGTATTGGATGATCAGGGGAAGCTTCTCACCCTGACAGGCCTCACCTGGCAAAGCAAAAGTGAAACTCAGATTACAGCTCTGTTGCCATAATGCTAAACACGACAAGGGGTAAGAGGGAAAAACATATTAATAAAAAAAATCCGACCCAAAAGGAGTAAAACTTCACGAAGGCTTCGCGATGCAGAAAAGGCCTCATAAAGTGAGTCATTTGTTGGAAATAAGGTGTTTTTATTAAGTGTAATTAAGTAGGAGCATCTTAGTTTAACCTTTTGTAAACAGCATATTCAAAACGCTTGAATACGGGGGAGTCCTTCCACTGTTTCCGTCCACATTAAGGAAGAGAAAAACAAACATAATCCCAACACATGAGAGGGTTAAACAGCGTCGTTCTGAGGTGTTTGGGTCCAGACTCCAGCCGGTCTCCAACTTTATTATCGAGAAAAAAGGACGAATTGTCCTAAAACTTTTCACAAAATTGGAAAAGGATGAGGTCTTTTTCTTTAAATGTGCCTGGTTCCAGCCTAAACACACGATTTAGCTACCAGGGGAATAATTCCACCGTCAGCAGAGGGATGAAACCTGAAACCAGCTCCAGAACCAGCAGAACAAAGTGGAAAAAGTGCCGGATCTGAGTTCCATTTGAAGGCGTCTGCACGCCCAGAACTTTGCGCGACACCCGAGAAAAACACAAACTTATTGAGATGCAACATCGAAGTTTGACGGAAAAAGTCTAATCTCATCAATCCTGAGACTGCCATCGGCTGATAGTTTGCAGACGGACGGCAGGTTAGAGGCCGGTTTCAGAGGGAAGTTCTGCTCCGGACCGCGGAGCTTTAGTCCGTCAAATCCCGTTTAGGAGACATTTGAGGGACAGAGATAAGGGGTTTACACTCTCCAGCCAAGAGAAGGAGGGAAAAAAGGTACAGGTGGATTTAAAAAAAAACGCTGCAAGTGCAACTAGATGAAACATACAGGATTTATCACCAGGCGGAGGGCCTGAAAATTCATAGAGGGGGGGCGTTTGCAGTTATGCATGCCGGCTTATCAGTGCATGTGGTGGAACTCCAGCTCCACGGGTGTGTGTGTGTGTGTGTGTGTGTGTGTGTGTGTGTGTGGGTGTGTGTGTGTGTGTGTGGGTGCACGTGTCTGTAAACACATCATCGGCCCGTCTCCCGCCGGCCTCATGGACCGCTCTCAGACTTTCTTTTTATCCCCGACGGCCGGAGATTGAGCGCTGATTGCCTCCCCCCCGACTCCCCCAAACAACCCCCCCCCACCCTCGATTCCCCCCCCACCCCTGCAGGCAGGAGGACAGCAGCACACCGTCATTCAGCCCTGAGATGCGCTCCCTCTTATCAGAATTGACTGAGGCAGCTGCTCTTGTCGACACGCCAGGGGGTGGGAGGGGGGGGTGAGTGTTTGTGTGTGTGTGTGTGTGGGGGGGGGGGGGTACAGGATTTGACAGGGCTGCTTTAAAACATGCAAATAAATAAATAAAATAAGTACACACAAAGCCCCCCAGCCAGCGAGTGATGTCCTCATGATAGTGTGCATATGAAACCAGCAGCAGCCCCCCCCCCCTCTCTGCCCCCCCCCCAGCTGTCAGCATGCAGGAGGTCTTCGACAGGTGACGGATGCAGAGCAAGGATGACACGTCCACTCAAAACAGAGAGAAGATGACCACCTGAAGCAAAGAGAGACTCAAATAGAGAATCCAATTCAACGCCTTTTCCCAAAGGGACACATTCAATTCAATTCAATTCAATTTTATTTATACAGCACCACATCCCAACAACAGTTAACTCCCAGCTTTCCAAACAGAGCAGCTCAGACTGGACTCTGAAGTTATTTACAGAAGAACAACAATTCCCACCATGAGCAAGCACTAGGCGACACAGGGAAGGAAAAACTTCCTTTTAACAGGCAGAAACCTGGAACAGAACCAAGGCTCAGGGTGCGGGGGGGGTCTGCCTTGGTCGGTTGGGGGGTGAGAGATAGAGAGAGAGAGAGAGAGAGAGACAGAGAGAGAGAGAGAGAGAGAGAGAGAGGCAGCCTACACAGTAACATAGACTGGATGAAAAATGGTAAAGATATTGATACTAATGATAATGATAGTGGTTATGAACAGTGGCTGTAATTCACTGTGCTGCCACGCTCTAAAGGTGCTTTTTGGTTTTAAAATCTTATCTTATCAGCTTCCATCAAGCTGGATATGCGTCCACCGGATCCTCTGAGGGAGGATCTTCTCAGAGGGAGTTCAGAGGAGAAGCTTCACAGCTTGTTTTTCTCAAACTCAAACACAGAAAACAACATTAATCAGCAGTTCAGCAGTTTCTAAACATGACCGGCTCCGGTCTGGAGAATCTCTAACAGGTATGAGGCCATAGTGCTGATAGAAAAGCAAAAAAATAAAATAAAAAGGAGCTCCACTCGTGCAAAAGGCCATCAGGGTTCTCTGTTTCTGTATTACAGACCACAAGTTGCAACATGCTGTTTCTATTTAGCGTCCCTCACGTTTCCCAGCCGAATTGAAATGACTTTCTGCCATCAAATCTGAGACAAGAGCATCTTTTTTGAAGAAACAGTGAAACCTTTCACCGCCAACATTGGAAGAGATCTCGATTTTCTCTTGCCAATAAATAATAGTTCATGGAATTTTCAAATTTGCAGATCCTCCTGTGTAATTCAGTCCAATCTCTCAGGGGTTTGCAGTGAATAAAAAAAGAGGCTGACGCTGTAAACAACTCCCTGTGGGTTGTTTCCTCCCACCGATCCATCAGCCTCTGGGAAAAGAGGCCAAATCTCTGGAAACAACACTGAGAGCCCCCGGGGAGTCTCAGGACCCCACCAGGGTGAGACACACAAAACGTCCCCCATGAAACATCTACACCTGGTAATTCTGAGTATTTATAGGGAGAAACGGGTTGTGATATCGGCTTATTTCCCACCACCAGCTGTGGACTGACTTCCATATAAGGCACACTTTTTCAGCATGGGAGCTACTTTTGAAATGACCAAGTCCAAATGATCTACCCATTATATTTACTGAGAAAGACATTGAGGATTCTTACAACTTATGTTGATGTATAACCACATATGTTGCACAACACAACATAATTATGTACATTTTTTTTGCCATTACCTGAGTTCCCTCTGATGACTGGCACTGAATTGAACTTGGTCCATCTCCCCCACTCATTTTCATAACCTATCTTACGTTTAAGAGGAAAAAACTAGTGAAAAATTAGGATATAACTAACAACTAGCTTGTTAGCTTAGCTGCGCACAATGACTTAATTGTACGGGAAAAAATCAGATGTCATCTGACTGGTTGTCCTGTGGAACAATCAAGTGACGGGATGGCTGATAGGCTGACGTCTAGTTTTTATTCAAAACAACTCAACTTTATTTGTATAGCGTCAGTTCTTCACAATGTCTCCTCACTTTGTCATGTGATCTACCGATAGTACCTCGGAGATCGACTGGTAGATCGTGATCGACGTATTGAGCACCCCTGATCTAAAGGCTCCATCTCTCCTTTAGCTAGTGGCTCTTTATTTAGTCTTGGTTATTGTTTTTCCCCCCTTCTTTTACTACCCACATGTAGCATCTTAAAATTACCTAACTTTATCATGTCAAAGCTGTGATTAGACTCCATATACAGTATTGATTTTATTTCTCTCTGATCCAAAGACAATTGGAGAAAGTGTCTCTGTCCTTTGTTTTTTTCCTGCTCTGCTAATGCTTATTGTTTCTGCTTGTTGTCTGTCTTCTTATAGCTTCGGCTTCTCTGTTTATTTCCATGTTTAGCTGTCCCTCCTCAGTCTGATACAGAACATATTCCTCAGTCATTTAGATTTTTGTTCCGTTTGGACACTTTCGGACAAAGTCTGAATGACTAATTAAAGTTCAGACTCTTTTTGCTTTGATCATCCAAAATTTACCTTTAAATTACAGCATTTCCGTCATTCAGGGGAATATAAAGTCTTACCAAAGTGAGAAAAGGTCCATTTTCTGACTTACTATGAACCCAAGAACTGTGAGAAAAATATTCCCACCAGTGATCAGTTTATATTTAGTAGTTTTCCTTATAAGAAATATTCGATTAAATTCAGCTCTGTGGAGCAGATAAATAGCATAAATCCTTTTAATGCCACGGTGGTCTGTTTTTAATCAGAGATAACTCAATGATGTAGCAAGAAAGTTTATGTTTAACCAAAAAAAAACGTGAATCCATCTGTCATATTTTATGGGAGGGCGCTTTCATTGAGGACTAATGTGCTGTGGGATTGTCTACAATAAAGGCCTGGCCATGACAGCTTTTGCATTTGGGTTGTTTGTCAGCGATAGAGTCCAATAACAACCCAAAACATCCAGTTGTTCCTCACATTTGATGCATTCGACTCCGGGTTGTTAGCCGTCATTTGCCTCGGGGAGTCGGAGTCGGAGATGCTTTCTCATTTTCTTTTCTCCGACATGCTGAGATTTCCAGAAAATTAGGGACGCATAAAGCTCAAAAAGAGGGAAAAAGACACACAATGTCCTCTCGGCGAGACGGACAGAGATCAGAGAGGGAGTGGCGGGGCACTCATCTCACTTCTGGTAAAGATGAGGATATTAGATGGAGGAAATTGATATGTGGAAGAATCTCGTGGTAATAAAAGATTCGCAGCGGTCGGTCTGGATAATTGGTCTCAGATCCTCCCTGTGCAATCACAAAAGACGGAAACGGCTCCTCAGTTCTATACTACTGAACAGTTTCTAGACTACTGAACAGTTTCTAGACTACTGAACAGTTTCCAGACTACTGAACAGTTTCTAGACTACTGAACAGTTGCTAGACTACTGAACAGTTTCTAGACAACTGAACAGTTTTTAGACTACTGAACAGTTTCCAGACTGCTGAACAGTTTCCAGACTACTGAACAGTTTCAAGACTACTGAACAGTTTCCAGACTACTGAACAGTTTCTATACTACTGAACAGTTTCCAGACTACTGAACAGTTTCTAAACTACTGAACAGTTTCTAGACTACTGAACAGTTTCTATACTACTGAACAGTTTCCAGACTACTGAACAGTTTCTAGACTACTGAACAGTTTCCAGACTGCTGAACAGTTTCCAGACTACTGAACAGTTTATAGACTACTGAACAGTTTCTAGACTAATGAACAGTTTCTATACTACTGAACAGTTTCTAGACTACTGAACAGTTTCTAGACTACTGAACAGTTTCTATACTACTGAACAGTTTCCAGACTACTGAACAGTTTCTAGACCAGTGTTTTTCAACCACTGTGCCTTGGCACACTAGTGTGCTGTGAGTGATGGTCAGGTGTGCCGTAGAAAATCATCCTATTTCACCTAATTGGTCTAAAAAGATTTTTTGATGAGGAATTAATTATCTGCAAGTAATATTCCATTTTTTAGTGTCTGTGCTGTTCTAGTGACTGGTGGCGTAAGCATGTAATAATTCCTTATGACTAGATTTTGTATATAATTTTGTATATTGAAGTGGACATGTTAAGCGTAATTTGAAAGAAGAAATATCAAATATGATAAAAAATACATTTTTGTGTTTATTTGATTCCTATTCAAGACACTTAAGATAAGATAAGACTTAGACTTCCTTTATTGTCGTTGCACAAAAAACACAAGGTGAATCTTGACAACGAAATGTTGATTACTTGATAAGATAAGAATAACTATAGTGTTACTATGGGCGGCTACAGATTTTTGGTTGGTGGTGTGCCTCGTGATTATTTCAATGAAAAAATGTACCTTGGGTCAAAAAAGGTTGAAAAACACTGTTCTAGACTACTGAACAGTTTCTTCCCCCTGGCCATCAGACTGCTTAACGCCACATAACACTCCTCCTTCCACACACACACACACACTAAAACCTCCCACCATGGACATGGACAATACACGCACCTTAGTTTAGCTTTGTCTTCAACTCCATTGTTTCTTTTTGCAATCAACTCAGTGCAATATTCATTGATGTTTCTTTTGTAATAA
>JABUIW010043978.1:5513-16364 GCA_013363375.1 Menidia beryllina
TCTCACTATATTAGTATGTGACATGTTTTGTGTCTTACAGGTGAGATGCAGCTCTCACTGGCTGCCTCACAGAGTCGAGCTCGCACTGACTTCATGCGGTTCGGGTTTTTGTTTGGTTGCTTTCAGCTTCCTCATAATTATTTTAGCACTGGCTGTCGCCCAGCTGCAGCAGAGAGCTGGAAAAGGAAGGGGAAGAGAGGAGAACTCTTGGTTGTATATCTGTAAAGTCACTGATAAGCCCGTGGTTCGCTCTGGTTTTAGGCCGATTCGGATGGAGCCTAAAACTCGTCTGGCTGTTTGTTACACAACAGCCGTCCGGGACCGGCCGTTTAGAGTACATCTGAGGACGGGGTTGGCTCGGTTTTACGTCCATAAATTGTGACGTGAGCGGGGAAATGAAGAGATCCCAGCGTCATCCAGCACACGGTAACGGAGGAAAGACGAGTTCATGGCTGAGCCTGAACTGAAGACAATATTAGGCTGTTTGATTCAGCAGACTCAAGCTCTTTGATTTAATTTCTCCAAAAGAAAAAAACCTCATTTGCTGCAAAAAAATCTTTGTCCCAAAAGTTAAATCGTCAGACTGAGACGAGCTTTTTCAAGAAAGGAGCGAATGGCCTTTGGTTGTAGCTGAAAACCTGCAGATTAACTGATGATGAGAGGACTACCTCATCCTGCTTTCCTGTATTGAAGTCTGTTCTCCACCAGGCTTCCTGAGCTCTTCCCGTCTGATGCTCTGTGATGTTTCCTCAGATCTTTCCCCTCCGTGGTCAGCTCCTCCAAACGACAGCAGGAGTCTACGTTTAAGTGAATAGTGAGTCGAATCGAGGGCTCGGGATAGACGGAGTGCGTCCAGCAAACGGAGGCCCGTATACAGGAGCACACGAATGCGTAGGCCAAGATCCTCTGGCTGTTTTGACAATAAGCCTTCCTTTAGTCAACACAACAAACACATTTGACACACTGAGCTTTAGGCCTGCAGCCCGATGGGCGCTGGGCTGTAGTTTAGTGTCGGCGTCCGGCCTCTGTAGGCCTTTTTATTCCTACTTTATTTTAGCTTTAACTAGAATGGCATATTTTTAAAAAAACCTGCTGTTTAAAAAATTGATAAAGGGAAAATATTCATTAATATTATTAACTCATTCGCTGCCAAAGACGTCTATAGACGTCTTTTATGTTTTTCAATTGCGAGTGACTTGGGGGACGATCGGCGAAGGTTTTTCCGTAAATATGGGCTTCTAGACAGAGTATGTAGTAACAAATTTACCCTCTAGGTAGCTGTGCCACTTTTGATGGGAGATGAGCATAGACTGTAGGCAAATAAAAACAAACGCAATGGTTCGCTATGAGAGAAATGGCGCCGGTGAGACGCACGTCGAAGAAGAACGGAATAAGGTAGAAACAAAATCTTTTTTCCTGATGATAGAAGAGAGTCTGCTCTTTCTTTTGGTGTGTTCGGTGTTTACATAGTCATAGCACAAACTATTCTGTGGCTCTAGAAAAATCAGTCAGAATTCTCAAAAAACTCTGGCAGTGAGCGACTCTGTTCTGAAAATGGCTGACAGTCAATGAGTTAATAATAGTTGTGATATCGGTTTGCCAATATTTAAATTGAATTATTTAGAGATAAAGAAACCTTTGCCAAATGGCTGAAGTGTTCTTAGAGGTGTTCTTCTTCTAAGATTAGTTCATTTCCGCACGTCGATGCGGTAGAAACAGTCTAAACTGGATATTTAGTGGTTTTATTTGTAGTTATAACGTTGGGTTTGGATCTCCTTGGTGGCTGTGACCGAGCAGACTGGTGATTGTTTTTCCTCTTAAGAAACGAGCCTCTCTCCTGTTTGTCCGTGTCTGTCTTTGCTGGACAGAGGATGGCCTAAACACCCACTCCCTCCTATTGGTCAGCCAGGTGACTCTCAAATGACCAACTGTCAAAGTCCACGAAGCTTTGAAAGGATTTAGCATTAGGCTAGTATTAATTTAATGGCCTAATGTTGGGAATTTGGAGACTTTTGTGCCGGGTCTGAGCCCCCAGCTCTGGCTGCTCCACACTGGCTGGTCTGTGCTCGCGCTATGGTTATTTAAGGAATGCTTACTCCCCAGTTTCAGCAGCACGGGACGGGGCGAGAGATGGCCCTGACCACTAAGGCCGAATATGACTCTAAATGTCATGGTGCTCCTCTGCCCCGGGGCAGGGTCAGCCCGACTGACCGTGTCAAGCTGGTGGGACAGACGTCCTGTTCTCAGTCAAACGGGCAGTTTAGCCCTTGTTTGTGACTTTTAATCCATATTTCAGCACCATGTCGTCTCGACTTTTAAGCATTTGTCAGTTTACTGAATCAGACAGAAGTTTCTATTTTATTTATTTTTGTGTTTTGTAGACCGTTTAAAGTCGAAAGTTAAAATATATTCAGAGGTTATGCCAGATATAAGAGCTTAATGATGACATTTTTAGCTTTTCTCTGTCCATTTGCTGTGTAGATGGCTGATACAAAAGCCCGCTATGAGCAACTTTCACTTCACTTTTGACTCAACTCACCAGAGAGCAGACAGTAAAAATAACTCACTTTAAGATGTGATCATCTTACTGTTGTTCTCGCTTTAGTTGGTCTTAAACGAATAATATTTTCTGCCTTTGAAAGGTTAGCCGAGTGCTTTGCTTTTGAAATATCCTGTAATTGCCGTCTAGCTGGATTAAGCAACACAACAGGACTTTGTGGCTCATCTTTAGCTTCGCAGCAGACAGTTGCACCATGCGGGTTTTGGCCAATCTGCACATTTTATTATGTGACTGAGCAGAAAGTTTCTCTATTTTCTTTTATTTATTTGTCCTCCAAGTGGATAACTATTATGTATACAACAGTCGCACACTTCATGGACAGATTCAAACCCTTCAGGGTGCACATTAGAAACCAAGATCAAAAGTAGCTGCTCAATCATTAAATTGAAGACACCAGAAAGCTTCAAAGGGGCTCTTTCTAGTGGTGAGGAGGCCGTCTCTGTAAACGCACAAACAAGCCTACATCTGTTACTTCATTTGCCCCTGGCAGCTTTTTAAAGGAGAGGGATGGTACTCCACGTTTTCACACACAGGACACCGGCAACAAAGCCGCCCTGAAAGCGGATACACCCCCCCCACGCCGCGCTCTCCCCGCAGAGTGCACGGCACAAAGTGCTCTTTCCACTTCTGAAACTCTAGACAGGTTGAACGTCTCCTCGGCGCGGCCGTAAAGCAACCAAACACCCGACGGTTTGGGCTCCACGGGGATCTGGACGCGGCTATTTCTGTGCAGGTTCCCAACAAAAGAGAGGCCCAGCTCACCAGAGTAGTTCCTCTAAAAATGCAGGTAAACGGCAGACATTTTCACCAGCTTATGTTACCGTTTGCTTCTCAAGAGATGAACCAGCATTTAGTTATGATGCCCCGCACCAATATAGCATCTTGTAATTTATTGCTAATGGGCCTGAAGCATGGGCTCGATTTCATTAACTTTTCCCATTCTGGCCTCGCTGACACGTCTAATGTTCGATAAAACGGTTTAATGAACCTGATAAACCTCAGCAAGATTTGATAGTGAAGTGCCAACATAATGACCAGCGAGGTGTTCGATTTTTATTTCCCAAAAGGTTGTGAGGATATCGAGATGATGGATACTACTCATTAGTTAGCTTTGCCAAACAGCCGTTGAAGAATACCATTCGACTTTTAAATTGAACTCATTTGGGAGGTCTGTATGCCTAATTTTCTTAATACAAACAGAATTGGGATTTAAACTTTCAGATTTTGTATGGGAACAACTTTCAGCTCAGCTTTTTTTAATTAATTTTTTTTAGTTTTATCCCCAGAATCAAAACTGGACGCTTTCTCTCTTGCTTTGCTAACACAAAAGGGAAAGTTACTGTCTGAGGGCTGGTATGGAAACGCGGTGTCATCAGTTTAGTTTTGATCACAGAACACTTGGCCTGAGGAGCGATCTGTGTGGCTGATCCCAGTCTGTGGCCGAGTGGGAGCGTCCACAGCATCGGCCCCCGGCCGGGACCTGTTCTCTGTCCCTAAGGCTAGCTCTGTGGAACGTTCTGGGCTCAGGTCCCAGAGAATAGTGACATGTCAGCAGCCCATTTAAATGAACAGGCTGAGGGTAGCACTATGTTAGCAGGGCAGGGGGTGGGCCGCCCAAAGCTGCTGCTGTGTTGACCGTTTTCAGGGGACCGGCCCTGAAATGCCTGCTGCTTCTGGACGTTCAGAGCCCAGCCCAAAGAAATCTAACGATCCTGTTCTGAAAACACGGCTTGCTTCTGTTTGTTTTCTGCACGATTTCATCAATGAAAGCGTCAAAGAAGACAGTTTCTCAGCTCCCCGAGCTGCCCTTTCAAAGAGAGACGGCTGTGCCTTTGAGTCTCTGAGGCCGTTCTGGACTCTTCTGAAGCTGCCGGTGCTTCTGTATCTTTTCTGGGATTTGCCTCTTTGCAGAACTAGTGTAACCTGGAGCTCAGTCCTCCACTAATAGCAGCTGCTCAGTTCATGGTGCCCACAAATGCCAGCGTTCACAGAAGCATAAGGGTCCACTACTCTGCCTAAAAGCTGAAGACACTTGTCCAATGTCTGATAATATCTCTGAAAGGAATGTGACACACATTAAAACAATTAAAAACAAACATATCTGGCCCGAGAATCCTGGGTCGGTTTGGGGCTTCGGTTGGGCAGATATGATGACGCACATCTTCTTATTTGTTCCAAATAAAAGTCCTAAATTCACAGTCTGCACAGGAAAAGGCACGTTGAGTAGGAGCCAAGTGGCTTCTGCTCTGGCACCAGGAGAGAGAAGTGGAAATAAGCTTACCTTTTCTATTTTTGGGTCAGGTTCTGGACGGAATACTTTCCCTTTGTTGGACTTGGATATAATTAGTCTGATTATATTTAATCCACTTAAGCGTTAGAAAAAAGGGCAAAGAGATTTTTGCATTTATTTCTGTTGGATTATTTCTAGGTCTTGATTATTTCTTATCGGTATCAGCAGGTCTGCTGCCATATAAATATGAAGAATCCTGGTAAAACAAGGGGCTCGCTGCATTAAAGCAGCTCTTTTTAGCACAACAGGAACTTGTGAGCTCTCCTGCTGGGTGAGGAAGATGTTGTTTTTCTCTCTGCTGTTCTGCATTAAGTCACACATACCAAACAGGTACAACATAGCAGCTGTACTTTCCTGGTTTGGCACTTTTGTCTGGCACTTTTTGTATCTTTGTCACCACATTCGGGTAGTTATTTGCCGGTATAGGTGACGTGTTTGTGCTTTTCTGTGACTTTGACTGGGACCTGCAGTCTTATCTTCAGAGGCCGTCTTCTTCTTGTGTCGGCCCAGTTGCAAACTGACCATAAGTGACTCATGCCTCCTCCCATTCAGCTGCATTACAGGAAAATCTGGTCCGTCTCAAGGGATCGGCATAGTACAGAGCTGCTCGTTATGTAAGGTCACGGGTGTTTTTATCCTAAAAGCAGCTTTGGGCTAATGGGAAATTCTATTGGCTGCTGAATAATAGTAAAGTGTTGCTAAATATTGACATGATTAAGGTGAACTCTGCTGAACAGGCGTGCTTCTCAGCATACGTCTTCCTGCCCTCAGTGTGACTCACATCCCTCTCAGAGCCCGCTGTTCCTCCATCTTTCTGCCATTAAGGGGTGAGATTGCTGTAGTTTGTCGGAGCGTACCTGCATCCTCATCTCAGGAAATGATGAGAACGGTGGCACCCGGTGAGCCTCCACTCCTCGCATGATAATATGTTGTGTCTGTGTGGTGAAGCAGCCAATGTGGCTTTAATACTGTGGGCAGAGTGGGGGGGGGGGGGGGGGGGGGGGTATAGAAGCTGTGCACAGCTCATCAAAAGGAAGACATCATTATTTCTGAGGATTGGGGGAGGAAATCACAGAATGAAGTGAATAGGATGCTAAATGTATCTGGATGGCCATTTAAAAAAAACACGTGTTATAATGCACTAATAATAAGTTATTATATATTATGATATGTCACATGATAAAACAAATTGATTCTCTGAAGTTAAAGAAGTCAATTCAGTGTTTTTTATTGTTAAAAATAAATTAATAAAAAAAAATAGTATTAATTAAATGAATATTTGAATTAATTTAAATAATAATAATAATAATTTAAATAATCAATTTCAATTATTAAATAACAATTATTTAATAATTAAATGACCATTTATTGTTTGTTAACCATCCTGTCTGATTTTCCAGAAGCTGACTCGGTGAAAAATGAGCAGATAATTGGGTCTAATATTTGGATCTTTAAGATCTTGTTGCGTTCCTTGACTGAATGTAATCATTTAAAATGTGTCCCTGTTTCTGTTTTGCAGGTCCTGTCATCGCAGCCATTGATCAGATTTAATGGAAACCAAGGGGTAAGAATATTTTCTCTCTCATTCAACCGACTCGCACAGCAGCCGTGATTGAAAGTTGTGTCTCCGTTACATAAAAACTTCAGCTGTATTTCTGTGAGATGGTGCATACGAGTAGGCTTAGAAGATAAAAATAAAAATCTTCTGTACACGACGCGCGCAGCTCCGTTTGACATCATTTCGATGCTTCAGCAAGCCGTCGCCGATCGGCTCAGTTCTTCGGCCGGATCCTGTCTTTTGTGTCTCTGGCTTTAATGGTCTCTTTGACCTTTTGTGGCTCATGTGTCATCACTTCTCACATATGTTCCCTGTCAGGGAAAATGCTCTGAAACTTGTTGCCGTCGCCCTGCTCCTCCCTGTAAGTCTGCGCAGGTAGAGATCATTTTTATGAAGCTAAAGGAAGGATCATGTTTTTATTCTTCCTCAGCACGCTCATGTTTCTGTCCTCTGAGGAAACCTTGGCTGCTGATGAAATTTGAGCTTAATGCAATAGTTTTGCAAGAAATGCTGTGATCCTGCAGATTTATCTTTCAAACATTAGGGTTGTTATATTTGATCCTGTAACGTTTTTCCATTTTTCTTCTGGAAATCCAATCCAACCTGCTCATTTTTAGCCAAATAAATATGCACGGTTTTGTATATAGTTACCATACAGTGAGGATAAATCGGTCGATTAAACAAAGAAATAAACAGCACAAATGTCTGAACATCCACTCCTGAGTTCCCCCTACATGCCTCCACCTGTCCAGCTTTTTCCGTAACAAATGAAAGCCAGAGAATGCTCAGAGTCGAGGGTTTGAAAGCCCTGATGAAATGCACTGAAAGTTGTTAGCAGAGCTTCCCTCTTTTCCAGCAGCCACTCTCCTCTTTTTCTGCCTCTGATAATGCAGCTTTTGCTTCGTGAGCCTGCCTGGACTGTCGGCTCTCACAGAGATGAGGGCGAACTACAGGCTGGTTTGACACGCAGTGATCAGGGTGACTTAGTGATCTGGTTTGTCCAAACATCATGGTGACAATGCATCTGCATCCAAAAGCCCACATGGTGTCAGAACAGTGGTGCCAAATACAAACTTTTTGTTTCCTCTCCTACATTTTCCCATCTAAAACTATAAGCTGCTTCTCCTTTCTGCCTCCCAGCCTGCTTACTGGTCACCAAATATGACTTAAACAAAAAAAAGGCATGCAACCTGTGGCTTTATTCTAACAATCTTTACACTAAGATGCTTCTTTAGGTTTCCATATTATCAGATTGGTTTTATGAAAGGGACACTTTTCTAAACCAAGCTGAACAAAATAGAGCCACAGAAAACATTTGAGATGAGTTTAATCTGCTGTCGGGGCGTAAAATGTCATCTAGGACCACAAGAGAATGATTTGTTATCTTTATGAATTCAGAAGTTTGTGTCAAACCTTAAACGGAGACACGTAGCTCGATGGGACAGGCTTAAAAAATGGAGTTTGAAAGGAAACCTATTTGGAAAACGATTGGCTGAAGCTGCTGTCTGTCATCAGCCGGCTCCACTTATCAGGGCTGTTATTAAAGCGAACACGTTTTCTGTTGGGAATAAGCCTGCAAACCTCTGGCTGTGGTCACACCTCAAACCCTCCTGTGGGATCAGGGTCCTGATTCATAGACACTACAGACCGTGGACGCAGGGCAAAACCTTTAGTCTGGTTCTGCTAATGACCGGTGTGCTCAACCGGTGCTCGTGTGACTCTTTAGTAGGGTTGTCACGATACTAAAATGTTCAACTCAATACCGATACTCAGGAAAATATTCGATACTCTATACCATTTTCGATACCACAAGGATAAAAACAAAGACCCCAAAATTTAACTGAATTTTGACAGGTTAGTGTCTTTGGTTTCAAACTGACCTGTTACTGATGTTATGGTGGCCCACATTAATGACCCTAACCCTAACCCTAACCCTAACCCTAACCCTAACCCTAACCCTGACCCTAACCCTAACCCTGACCCTAACCCTAACCCTAACCCTCCAGCCTTCATAATTGTGAGAAATAAATATTTTTTGGTTAAACTTGTTTGGACTTATTGTACAAACCTATTTAACATCCACTATTTTAACATAATATTATGGATAGAGTTTAATTCAGTGTTTGCAAGATTCATTTAACTATTTTTAAATTAATGTCTATATTGCCATGAGGCAATTAGGATTTTCTCTCATGGGATCTTCCTATTGGTGACCTAATCAAAATGGCTGACTTGGATGTGGGTGGAGTTGGATATCCATCCTTGACTTCATGCAGTCTGCAGCCAGATGGACTTGATTGATGTTGGCGTGTTATTATTAGCAATTAGCCGCAGCTAGCAATTCAAGGCTAACGTCATGTTAATGATCATAAACAACGTAAATAAATAAATCGGAGATAAGGAGTATTGGACTACCGATACTTTGGACAACCCTACTCTTTAGGCAGCCATCATTTTCCCCAACATGCTGTATCTCTGTTCTAACTCGCCTGCTGGACCACCTCGTCCCTCTGAATATGTCCAGCACACACGCGCCTTCTGGGGTCTGAAAATTAGTCACCGATCGGAACGCTAGTCAGAAGTGTGAGTGGCTGAATCGCTGAGCAGATGGTTCATTCATCCAGACTCATTCACCTCCCGTTCCCTGTGTGTGGACGCTCACATTCCTGTTTTCCGCCACATTTTGCCTCCTTTTCCCGCACCGCGTAGCTGGTATTTAGCATCAAGTGCAGCAGGAAGGAGCACACGGGGTTTATTTTGGTCCTGACGTGAACCCTGTGGGTTCTCAGGAGGAAGTGGGCACAACTCGGCCCTGGCTTTTCTGGCTTTTCTGGCTTTCTGCTGGAAATGTGAAGGACGAGGGGCCGGTTTTTGTGTTTACGCTACATGAGGCTGTTGTGGTGTTTTTCGAACATATCCAGCAAGGAGTGAGTGGAAAGCAGCACACAGCTCAGCAGAAAGGGGAATTGGAAAAGGCACACAAACCTGTGCATAGGCAGTCAATTTTACCGAATATCTGCTGATACGCTCACTGCCTGCGTTCTGGGAAATAATAAATGTAGACCAGAGAGAGTAAAGCAGGCTACTCCGGAACATCTCAGGACTCCAAAGACACAACTTTTTATCAGCTAGTGTTATTTCTCATCAGAAATGGCACCACATCCACAGTTAGTTTTTTCAAAATCTGCTTGTTCAGATTTATGATGGATGATCCCAGCATCTCCAAGCAGTGAAATCACTCTTCCACTCCACAACAACTGTAATCAGCCATATTTCTGTGTTTATTCATGGCATTTAATTTGTCAGCTACACACTGAAAAGCTCTTTTCATACAGGTTTAAATTAAACATTAGGAAAGAAGGACTCCTGCTATAGTCCGGCACCACTATAGGTTGCTTTGAAAAGCTCCCCTTCAGGTTGTGGCTTGCAGGCTTTTTTTTACTAGACTGGTTCTGAACACCCACTTTTACAAGAAAGTGACCATTTTTATGGTGTAAAAAATGTGGACGCTGAACTGTAAACTTAGGAGTTTCCGCTTAGATTCTTAGGGATAATCCCTCTCTTTTAAAGACTGCTCTCTTATGGATGATGTGTTCACATAGTGGCTTCGTCACAAGCGTTTGCTGAAGTGAAATCTGGGCCATTTGGTGCGGAGGAGCCTCTTCTCGCAGTGTCATCCTCCACCGTGAGCCAACTCCGTCAACTGCCCTGATTTTCACTCCCATCCTCTCCGTCTTGCTCATATCTGGACACAAAGAGCCCGTCGCCTCCTCTGAGTTCCCAGATGACACGACTCTCTGCTCCCACTGCAGCTTCTGCTAACGTCCTCTTTAATGGCAGACATTTTATCTACTCAGATTACATTATTTCTTCTTCTTTTTGCATGTGCAGCTGCAGCTTTGAATAACAGGGTTGTGAGATATCTTGTCGGCACCGGCCACAAATTTTCCTGTTGTCTCTCGCTGTTGTGAGAGAATATCCAGAGCAGGTTTAGATGCTCTGACCGCTGTTCCAGTCAACACAAAGAATTGCCCTCCTCCACCATTACCCCCCCCCCCCCCCTTTACACCTGCAAACGTGGCTTTACACATGATGGAAGGAACTATGAATCATCAGATTTTGCCACAAACTGCCCAGTCATCTCGGCCTGCTCCTTTTCAGAGTGGCCCATTTCATGCTTGCTTCTCGTTACTATTTCAAACTCAGATTCAAATGCAGACATCAGTACTTGACGGCCATTGTTGTCCATATATGTCTCCATATTGTATTAGTAGTCCAACCAAAACTATGCTGTTTCAGATGGTACTTTTTAAGAAAATTAGGAAGGAAACCTCCCCATTAACTCATTGACTGCCAGCCATTTTCAGAACAGAGAGTCGCTCACTGCCAGAGTTTTTTGAGAATTTTGACTGATTTTTCAAGAGCCACAGAATAGTTTGTGCT
>JABUIW010043982.1:0-10963 GCA_013363375.1 Menidia beryllina
TTCTCCAGGTACTCCAGCAGCTGCCTCTCCTTCCTGGGCGGCTCGTCCCAGCTGGGGTCCAGCGCCGCCGCCCGGCTGTAGCCGCCCAGAGCGCAGCCGAACATCTCCTCGTACTGGAACAGGGTGGCCCGGTTGTAATGCAGCTCGGGGAAATGAGAGGCTGCTCGGTCCGTCTCCTGCAGAGGGAAGCCACGGAACCAATATTTAAGCCTGGGAAAGGACCTCTAACTCTCCAAACATGCCTCAGAGGTAGGGTTGTCACGATACTGAAATGTTCAACTCGAAACCGATACTCAGGAAAACTGAATTTCGACTGGTTAGTGTCTTTCGTTTCAAACTTACCTGTTACTGATGTTATCGAGGCCGGTGGCCCACATTAATGACCCTGACCCTCCACCCTTCATAATTGTGAGAAATAAACATTTTTTGGTTAAACTTGTTTGCACTTATTGTACAAACCTATTTAACATACACTATTTTAACATAATATTATGTATAGAGTTTAATTCAGTGTTAGCAAGATTCATTTCACTATTTTTAAATTAATGTCTATGTTGCCATGAAGCAATTAGGATTTTCTTGCCTGGGATCTTCCTATTGGTGACCTAATCAAAATGGCCGACTTGGATGTGGGTGGAGTTGGACCTACATTCTTGGTTTCCTGCAGTCTGCAGCCAGACGGACTTGATTCATGTTGGGGTGTTATTATTAGCCATTAGCCGCAGCTAGCAATTCAAGGCCAACGTCATGTTAATGATCATAAACAACGTAAATAAAATGTAAATAAACGTAAACAAATAAAAGGGGCGCAGTGTTGGCAGGTCAGCGTTGCCTGCGCGTGAGGGGGGGGCGGTGGTATCGGAAATGAGTATCGTATCCGGATTCAACGTTTAAATAACGATACTTTTTTGACTATCGATACTTTTGACAACCCTACTCAGAGTGACCTGTACTCACAGATTTGGCGTAGGCACTCAGAGCCTGTTGGGAGAACTGTGGATTTTGTCCACATGTGAAAAACAAAGAGACGTAGGCGTTTCCCAAAATATCTGTGAAAACACAAAGACAGAGGCTTTATAAAAAAAAACATTTTTTTAAATCAAAAGAGCCACTCCGACGCCACGTCTGGACCGGAGACTCACGCCAGGACGTCCCGTCCGTGACGTCCAGCTGGATGGCCTGCCGCGCCATGTCCACGCTCTCCAGGACCTGCTTCCCGTGCGCCTCGCTGCTGGCGGCCGGCAGCTGCCGCAGCACCATGGACAGGTTCCGGAGGGAGACTTTGTTCTTCTTCTGCAAAAAGAGCAGCCGAGATCAAACGGCCGAGTCGGGAAAATGGCGGAAACCCCGTCTGGCCGCCTTACCTGCTGCAGGGCTCCCGTGAAGCAGCTCCTGGCCCCGACCAGGTCACCTCTTTTCCAGTACTGCTCCCCCAGGATGTTCCAGGCCTCCACCAGGCCGGGCTCCAGCTTCACGGCGCGGGAAAGGCTCTCCTCTGCCGCGGCGCTGAAGTCCGGGCTCACGTTCAGACACCGGCCCTTCAGCAGCAGAAACTCGGCTTTGTGCTTGAAGCGCTCTAGGAGACAAGAGAAGCCAGAGCTGGAAAAAAGCGACACGCAGCTCAGAACGACCCCCACGGTTTGTTTTACACGCGCGGGGCTCACCTTCGTTCTCCTCCAGCTTCTTCAGGGTCTGTTCCATCTCCCGGGCGACGTCGCTTTGCTTCTTTCCAGCTTCCTCAACAGGGTGAGTCTCAAAATAACCATCTCTGAAATTGTACAATTCATCTACAAGCTCCTGTGTGGGAGGAAAGTGGAGAGAATAAAATAAGCAAAATAGCTAGAAGCAAAATTCCGCTTAAAAAAAGAGAATTACATTTATCCTGATGGTCCCGAGAATTCTTTTTTTTCCCATGAAACATTCTAGAAAACTACGATAAACTGTGATAATGTTTAGTGAGATGACATTTTGATGGAATGCCATATGAATTACTCTTTTTTTTTTACACTTTGTTGCTGTTACTCTTGTTTTAGTGTAATCTTTTTGAGATTAGATTGAAATAAATGAGGGTTTTTGCAACCCACATTAATCCACTGCTTGTATTTGTTGGGTGAATTGTTGGGTGAGCTCACTAAGCCGAACATTTTGGAGCCTTTCCATCGTGCCTACATGTTGTTTTCATCCTGAATAATCTGCTGACTCAGCATCACAGAGTCAGATGCCCACAGTGTTTCATACTGCGGTTTAAAAGCGTACAGTAACAGACGTGCAGCTAATACGGCCACACGATGAGATAAAGACCGTGCAAACAACTGAATCTGAGCCCAAAAAACAAGTGTTAGCATGACATCTGCGGACAGTTGTTTCGGTAACGTTTCATTACAGAGACGTGAAGCAGCGCCATTAACGACCCCCAAAAGCAGCAGATTTAAAGGTATCGAGACAGCTTGTGTAAACCATTGAATAGGCAGTCGTTTTAGAAGGGCTTACCTTCATGGTTTGCTCTGGGGTTTTGTCTGTTCCAGCATCTCCACTCTCCCCTGTTTCCGCCATCTTTGCCTTAACCAGGACTGAAAAGAGAAGACTTAGAGGAGCTAAATGCGACCCAGTGTTACCGTAAATGTCTCCTTCATCGAGCTACCGTCTATGTTCTGACATAAATATGCTCATTTAGTGAAATATCCAGAACAAAGTTCGTTTTGGCACAGAGAGAACAGGCTTTTAATTTCAGTAACGCCGGAAGTGACACACGTCCGTGCACAAAATGAATCCCCCGAGTCATTCTGTTAAAATTTTGTGCTGTTTTGGGCGAAAATGATTAATGAAAATATTTTTATCGGACTAAAATTGGAATATATTCCAAAAAATATAATTTATAGAATTTTTAACCCATAAACCATCAGTTAAAAGCCAGAGCGGAACTGTAGTTTCAGTCGAAGTGCTGGAACGACCCGTTTTCGTGGTGTACCGCGCCTGCTACGAGGCTCAGAGCGCGCATAGAGCTCAACTTCGTCCCAAATACTCATCTCGGTGCGATCGGCGGCAGCGTCTGCGTTGCCGTGTGACCCGACCCCGTCATGTCAGACACATGGAGCAACATCCAGGCCCACAAAAAGCAGCTGGACTCCCTGCGGGAGAGGCTGCAGCGGCGGCGGAAGGACCCCGCGCAGCTGTCCGTGGCGGGTACGTGCACACCGGATCCTCCGGTTTTGTGTTTATCAGCACGGTCCCCTCCGATTGGTTTTGTTTGGTATTTTCATTAGTGATAGTTTGAATTTAAAAGGCCACAAAACTCGACTAAAAAGGCTGATGAAAAGGCATAATGCATCTTCTATATTAAAGATAGTTTCTTTCTTTTCTTACCTCTTAAGACGTGTTTATTCTGAGCTGGTTATCCTGTTAGGATACTTTGTACCATAACATGAAGAGCAGGGTAGTTTGGAAATAATAATTCACGTTATTTGGTCATCATTGACAAGAATAACCTACTGGGGGAAACCTGAAACAATGTGAACATGAAAAACACAATTACAGACATCTTTTGAATAATGAACTGCCTTTAAACAGCTGAAATCATGTGTACTTTAAAGATTTCAGAGTATCGTTTTTATTCTTTTATAACCACAGTGTTTGGATGATGCGAACAGGATGTCGGAGGATGCTCTTCCTTTTCCCTGAGCTCATGTTTTTCTCTTTTGTTCCCCTCCCAGATGGGGGAGGCAGCTCTGAAGGCTCCGTAGCCAGGAGTGACAGTCCGGCCCCATCAGCTCCACCCGGCGCTCCAGAGGAGACGGAAAAGCCTCCGGACCCCGAGTTAGAGAAGAGGCTGCTGGGATATCTGTCCGACCTGAGCCTCTCCCTGCCCACGGACTCCCTCGCCATCAAAAACGAGCTCCACAGCGTAAGCTTTTGTCCTTAACTCATTGACTGCCAGCCATTTTGAGAACAGAGAGTCCCATACTGCCAGAGTTTTTGGAGCATTTTGACTGATTTTTCAAGAGCCACAGAATAGTCTGTGCTATGACTATGTAAACACCGAACACACCAAAAGAAAGAGCAGACTCTCTTCTTTCATCAGGAAAAATAAATTGTTTCTACTTTATTCCGTTCTTCCTCGACTTGCGTCTCACCGGCGACATGTTCTCTCATAGCGAACCGTTACCTTTTTCTTATTTGCCTACAGTCTATGCTCATCTCCCATCAAAAGTGGCACTGCCCCCTAGAGGGTCAATTTGTTACTACATACTCTGTCTAGAAGCCTGATATTTACGGACAAGCTTTAGCAGATCGTCCCCCACGCCACTCGCGTTGAAAAACATAAAAGACGTCTATAGACGTCTTTGGCAGTCAAAGGTTGTATTTGAATTGACGTCTATAGACGTCTTTGGCAGCCAATGAGTTAATGCCAGAAACCATCATTTGATGTGAGCGGTCTCTTGTCTGACGCTGTCCTTTTATGGGTTTGTTTACCGTCAGGCGGAGTCTGCGGTCAGTCACGCATCCATCCAGAGCCTGCTGCTCAAATTCTCCGCTCAGGAGCTCATCGAGGTCCGACAGCCTTCCTCCTCCTCTTCCTCCTCCTCTTCCTCCTCCCCGCCCACCGTGGTCGTGTCCGTGGACCACACCAAGCTGTGGGCCATGATCGGGTCCGTGGGCGGGGCCCAGAGGGCCGGGGTCAAGAGGAAGGCGGAGGACCAGGCGCTCGGCAAGATGGCGGCGGGCGCCGGGTTCCCGCCCTCGCGGCAGAGCGCCGCCCCCCCGCCGCTCTCCTCCATCTCCTCCCTGACGCCCGCCTCCTGCTGCCCGCTGCCGGGGCCCTCGGCGTCGGGCGGCGGCGCGGAGAAGAAGAGCAGGAGCAGCAAGAGCCAGTCGTCCCACCTGGACATGGAGATCGAGAGCCTCCTGAACCAGCAATCCACCAAGGAGCAGCAGAGCAAGAAGGTACGGGTCAGGGTTAGGGTTAGGGTCAGGGTTAGGGTTAAGGTTAGGATTAGGGTTAGGGTTAAGGTCAGGTTTAGGGTTGGGGTTAGGGTTAAGGTTTAGGGAACAAGGTTTGGCCCATGGGGACCCATGCACTCTCCATCCGGACCTGGCTTCCTGTTTCAAAATAAAAGCGTTGTTAATATCTCCAGCCGTGATTTGCCATAAAATAGGTTAAAAGAGTAGGGGCTTTAGGGTTGAGTTTAGGGTTAGGGTTAAGGTTAGGATTAGGGTTGAGTTTAGGGTTAGGTTAAGGGTTAGGGTCAGGGTTAGGGTTGAGTTTGGGTCAAGTTTAGGGTTAGGTCAGGGTTAGGATCAGGTTTAGGGTTAGGTTTGGGTTAGGGTCAGGTTTAGGGTCAGGGTTAGGTTTAGGGTCAGAGTTAGGGTTAAGGTTAAGATTAGGGTTAGGGTTAAGGTTAGGGTTAGGCTTAGGGTTAAGGTTAGGGTCATGGTTAATGTTAGGGTTAATGTTACGGTTAAGGTTAGGGTTAAGGGTAAGGGTTAGGGTTAGGGTCTAGTTTAGGGTCAGGGTTAGGTTTAGGGTTAAGGTTAGGGTTGAGTTTAGGGTTAGGGTCGGGGTTAGGGTTAGGGTTGAGTTTAGGGTCAGGTTAAGGGTCAGGTTTCAGATCAGGTTTAGGGTTAGTTTTAGGGTCAGGGTCAGGGTTAGGGTAGAGATTAGGGTTTGGTTAAGGGTTAGGTTAAGGTCAGGTTTAGGGTTAGGGTCAGGTTTAGGTTTAGGGTTAGGGTCAGGGTTAGGTTTAGGACCAGGGTTAGGTTTAGGGTTAAGGTTGGGTTTAGGGTCAGGGTTAGGTTTAGGGTTAGGGTTAGCCCCGAACCTGTCTGTGGCTCTGCAGGCCTCACTATTCGGCGGTTTTCTGTCTCCAGGTGAGCCGGGAGATCCTGGAGCTGCTGAACGCCAGCACGGCCAAAGAGCAGTCCATCGTGGAGAAGTTCCGCTCGCGGGGCCGCGCGCAGGTGCAGGAGTTCTGCGACCACGGGACCAAAGAGGAGTGCGTCCGCTCCGGGGACGCGCCCCAGCCCTGCACCAAGCTGCACTTTCGGTAAATCCCCTCCGAAAACTAGATTAGTCCCGACCCCATATCTGGATCCGATCGGTTGCTGATATTCACCAAAAAAATGCCTATCAACTGTCAGGAGAAAATGCCTGAATCAGACCCTCCCCATCCAGTTTTTAAAAAAAAGTCTGATCCATTATCGATTATTTAAACTCACGTAATTCAGCTGGCTAAATCCCTTTTCTTTTTTTTTTCGTTTTTATATTTTCTTTTTTCAAAGTTTTCAGTACAACATTAATAACACAGCACAGTTCAACATAGAGAGCAGTTGGCAAAAATGCAGTTTGTTGAAAGTAGCGCTGAATCATGAATCATTTTGAAGCACAGCACATTTTACCCTGTAGGAGTCCCATTTTGGCCAAAGTTTGTGAAAAATGTCAAGTTTCAAATTAATTTTAAAAAGTAATGTGTTCCATATTTCTTATTGCAGCCATGGTTTCAATTCAGTTTGAAATCGTGGGGGCTGACTGTGTCATCCATTTCTTAGTTATGGCTTTTTTTTCCAGCAGCAAGCATTATGTTCCAAAGGTATTTATTTACTGTGTCCATTGCCGGTGTTTTCAGTCCAAAGTACATCGTCCTGAAGTTGAGAGGGATGGTGACATTATAAACAGTTTGCATTACATTGTTCATCTCTTTCCAATATTTCTGGATAACTGGGCATTCCCAAAACAAATGATAATGATGCGCCTTTAGGCACCCACATCCTCTCCAGCATCCAGTGTTCCCTTGTGAATGCTAAATCCCTTTTCAACAAGCTCTGATGGTGAGGTGCTCTCACATAAACTAGGTGTTTCCCGATCCGATATCTGGATCGGATCGGCCGCCGATATTCGCAAAAAAAACGCCATCAACTGTCAGGAGAAAATGCCTGAATCAGACCCACCCGATCCAGTTTTTAAAAAAAAAGTCTGATCCATTGTGCATTATTCAAACTCACCTACTTCAGCTGGCTAAATCCCTTTTCAACAAGCTCCGATGGTGAGGTGCTCTCACATAAACTAGGCGTGTCCCGATCCGATATCTGTCCAGTTTAAAAAAATAAAAAATCTGTTCCCTTTTCTAGCGCACCGATTAAAATAATCCATTCCACTTTGCGGTGTAGTTCGCCAACCCTTTAAAGCCCGATCCAAGAAAAATAGGAAGAATATTGGATTTTTTTATTCTGAAGTCTTTCTTTGGCCCCTCAACAACACATAAAGAAAAAAAACAGAAATTATTTTGATCAAATTAGCATGCAATAAGTCAAATATATATTTTGGTGTAGTCTTCTACTGGCTGTTATCAGGTATATCTGAATGTGGACAACAGGGGTTTGAGCAAAGCTTTTACCTCTGAATGATGCAAAAAGTCTCAGATCCAAAAGACTTCAGAAACCGTATAAATCAAATATGACACATTTGGCATTATAGGGCTAATATCCGGTCATTCTCCAGCACACCCTTAAGCGTTAGCATTAGCATCTCCTAACCCACTGGCCTTTGTCCTAACCATTAAGACGGCCATGTACATTTGAAGCTATCTGTAAAACTGTCAGTTTTTGTGGGATTATTTGATCCTATTTTGTGTTTATCCCAGAATAAACAGGTCAGTGTCTCTTTACCAACCATTGTGTGGTATTCAAACTCGCATAATTCATCTGGCTAGTTGTTATAAGGCTAGTTGTTATCAGAGTAAATCCCTGTTCAACATGAGTCTGACAACTAAGTAAGTAGATAAATCAATTTAAACTTTAACACTTTAACGCAAAAAAATGGATGGGGACATCCCTGATCCGAACTGGATGTGACTGAAACCTTTACGCTGGTTTTGATGGCTGACTTTGGGCGCTTTGTGCTCCTCAGGCGCATCATCAACAAGCACACGGACGAGAGCCTGGGCGACTGCTCCTTCCTCAACACCTGCTTCCACATGGACACCTGCAAGTACGTCCACTACGAGATCGACAGCCCCCCCGAGGCCGAGGGCGGCCTGCTGGGGCCCCCGCTGGGCCCCGCCGAGCTGGGCCTGCACGCCGGGGACGCCGACAGCACCGTGGGCACGCTGTTCCCCTCCCAGGTGAGGAGAGGGGGGAGAGTAGGGAGAGAGAGGGTTGTCACGATTAGGAATGGGACGGTTTCTGAAAACCGTCCGAACCGTTGGGTTCGACTGTCTGTGTTCGGTTCGCGTGTGTTGCGTTCGGTTCATGCTGCTCCTTTTTCTCATAAGCGAAGCGTTTACACTCCAGAGCAGAAGGTGGCGCTACTGCGCCCACAGCCAATCACCAGTAGGAAACGAGAAGAAGAAGAAGCAGCGTAGCCGATAATAAAAATCAGACGCGCCAACAGCAGTTTCTAGGTCTGCTGTATGGGACCACTTTGCATTTAAAGGGAAGCACATGCTGGAATTAGCACTGTTTCCTCTCTTGCAATGCCAGAATCTCACCTACTTTTAACCTAAGACTGTCACAATAATGGATCAAATGTCAGACTGCTTTTTTCTTTCAGTTTTAACCTGACTATACAAGACATAATAGATTTTCCTAACAATCAACATAAACCGAACCGAAAACCGTGACCACGAAAACCGTGAATCGAACCGAACCGTGGATTTTGTGAACCGTCCCACCCCTACACGATACTAAAATTTTCAACTCGATACCGATACTCAGGAAAATACTCGATACCATTTTCTATACCACAAGGATAAAAACAAAGACCCCAAAATTTAACTGAATTTTGACAGGTTAGTGTCTTTGGTTTCAAACTGACCTGTTACTGATGTTATTTTGACTGGTGGCCCGCATTAATAACCCTAATCCTAACCCTTAACCCTGACACTAACCCTAACCCCGACCCTACAGCCTTCATAATTGTGCTAAATAAATATTTTTATTGTTTGGACTTATTGTACAAACCTATTTAACATACACTATTTTAACATAATATTATGTATAGAGTTTAATTCAGTGTTCGAAATTAATTTCACTATTTTTAAATGAATGTCTATATTGCCATGAGGCATTACCATTTTCTTGCCTGGGATCTTCCTATTGGTGACTTGGGTGGGGGCGGAGTTAGATATGTACTTGATTGATGGTAGCACGTTATTATTAGCCATTAGCCGAAGCTAGCAGTTCAAGGCTAACGTCTTGTTAATGACCATAAACAACGTAAAAAAATACATAAATAAATCTGAGAGAAGGGGGGTGGTGGTATCGATACTTTTGAAAATGAGTATCGTATCCGGATACAACATTTTAGTATCGATACTTTTTTAAGTATCGATACTTTTGACAACCCTAGTCGCTAACATTTTGACTTTTTAGTGGATCTGCTGCGACATCCGCTTCCTGGACATGTCCATCCTGGGGAAGTTTGCGGTGGTGATGGCCGACCCGCCCTGGGACATCCACATGGAGCTGCCCTACGGCACCCTGACCGACGACGAGATGAGGAAGCTCAGCATCCCCGCCCTCCAGGAAGACGGCTTCCTCTTCCTCTGGGTCACCGGCAGGTAACGTCCCCGAAACTGAGACTTCCTGAAGAAAAAAGGCTGTCACTTAAACCTGTTTCGGGCAGTTTCTAACTAGAGTCGTCACCATACTAAAATTTTCAACTCGATACCGATACTCAGGAAAATACTCGATACCATTTTCGATACCTCAAGGATAAAAACAAAGACCCCAAAATTGAACTGAATTGTGTCTTTCATTTCAAACTGACCTGTTACTGATTTTATCGTGACTGGTGGCCCACATTAATGACCCTAATCCTGACCCTGACCCTCCAGCCTTCATAATTGTGAGAAATAAATATTTTTTGGTTAAACTTGTTTGGACTTATTGTACAAACCTATTTAACATCCACTATTTTAACATAATATTATGTATAGAGTTTAATTCAGTGTTTGAAAGATCCATTATACTATTTTTAAATTAATGTCTATATTGCCATGAAGCAATTACGATTTTCTTACCTGGGATCTTCCTATCGGTGACGTAATCAAAATGGCCGACTTGGATGTGAGCGGAGTTGGATATGTACTTGATTAATGGTAGCATGTTATTATTAGCCATTAGCCGCAGCTAGCAAGGCTAACGTCTTGTTAATGATGTTAATGGTATCGATACTTTTGAAAATGGGTATTGTATCCGGATATAACATTTTAGTCTCGATACTTTTTTGAGTAACGATACTTTTGACAACCCTAGTTCTAACTGGTTCTACCTCTGGTTCTTCAGAGGGAGAACAGAAAATGTTAAAGCGAATTCAAACAAAAGCAGTTCAAGTCTCTTAAAACTGCCCGAAACAAGTTTAAGTGACAGCTTTTTCTGTTCTCCCTCTGAAGGACCAGAGTTAGAACCAGTTAGAACTGCCTGAAACGGGTTTAAGTTACAACTTTGTCTGTTCTCTCTCTGAAGAACCAGAGGGAGAACTTTCTAAATTCAGTCCGTTTTTGTTCTAACCCGCTTGTCTTCTCCCGTCTCAGGGCCATGGAGCTGGGCAGGGAGTGTCTCAGTCTCTGGGGGTGAGTCGTCTCTTCACACCTCGTGGTTTTTATCCCCCCCCCCCCACTGGTCTCACCTTTTGCTCTGATACTTTCCCCTTTTCAGCTACGAGCGCGTGGACGAGATCATCTGGGTCAAAACCAACCAGCTCCAGAGGATCATCCGCACGGGCCGAACGGGCCACTGGCTGAACCACGGGAAGGAGCACTGCCTGGTAGGTCCCACGGAAAAGAGGTTCCCCCATGGAGCATATGGGGGGGGGGGGGGGGGTTTCTAGTTTTTAACTCATTGACTGCCAGCCATTTTCAGAACAGAGTCCCATACTGCCAGAGTTTTTTGAGCATTTCGACTGATTTTTCAAAAGCCACGGAATAGTTTGTGCTATGACTATGTAAACACCGAACACACCAAAAGAAAG
>JABUIW010043984.1:1684-12331 GCA_013363375.1 Menidia beryllina
CACACACAGGGACAGACACACACACACGCAGACACACACACACACACGGGACAAACACACACACACACAGACACGCACATACACACACACCGGGACAGACACACACAGGGGCAGGGACAGACACACACACACACAGGGACAGAAACACACACATACACACAGGGACAGACACACACACACACGCAGGGACAGACACACACAGGGACAGACACACACACACAGAGAACACACACACACGCAGAGCACGAACACAGACACACAAATCACACACATACAGGACACACACACAGAACACACACACACACACACACACACGGCACACCCACACACAGGACACGCACGGCACACACAAACACAGGACACACACACACACACACACACACCTACAGAACACACACACACACAGCATATACTGTAATGAGCTGCGTATAAGCTGCTCTGTTCACAGCTCTGAGGACAAATGTGTGAAAAAAAGACGGCAAGCAGCGGCTGCTATCAGAAGCGTAACACTAGAACCCAAACGCACGACTCCCGGCAAGGAAATCCAAAATCAGTCGTTTATTCCAGCAATGGTCGTTTACACGGGTAGGAAACAGGATCAGGAAAAAGATGGTGCTCCAAAGATGGCAGAAAAAAGTCAGGAAAACGAGGCTAGACAAGACGGTGACAAATCTTGGACGACTAGCTGGAGAATAGACACACAGGAGACAGGGGAGAAGACAATGAGACACAGGTGGAGGTGATTAGGGAGGAGTCACGAAATCAAAAAGGGAGGAAGTGGAACAGCAACATCAGGACCAGACAGGAAGGACTACAAAACAAGGAAGTCCCATGGAGAATCTACGAAAGTAAAAAAGCTCTGCATATTCTCAGGAGACAGGAAAGGACCCCATGTGGACGGACCAAAAGGAGAATCTTCTCAGGAGATGAGTGAGGAATATTAATGATAAACAGGAATGGGAGATTCATCCTAGATGGGATTATTATTGTCGCATTTCCTACTGCTGCTAAAACCACAGTAACCAGACTCTCCCTAAACGCCACACATCCGGCCTTCAAGGTGCCCGGAAAAACAAACGCTCCTCAGTGTTAATCCGCCCATTTCACAGTCAAGGTCGATGTGGATCAGCCATGTTTCACATCTCCAAATCCCCCCCACCCCCCCGCTGGGTGCTCTAATTGTGTTAATGCTTTCAGGAGGGCGGAGAACGGCGTCCTTATGACGCCTCTCTGCTTGTGTTCCAAATGATGCTCCATCACTCCCAGTAACCACAAAACAGGACATCTGTCTTATAGTGTCACGATACTAAAACGTTCGACTGGATACCGATAACCAGGAAAATATTCGATACTCCATACCATTTTCGATACCACAAGGATAAAAACAAAGACCCCAAAATTTAACCGAATTTCGACAGTTTGTAGTGTCTTTCGTTTCAAACTGACCTGTTACTGATGTTATGGTGGCCCACATTAATAACCCTAACCCTAACCCTGACCCTCCAGCCTTCATAATTGTGAGAAATACATATTTTTTGGTTAAACTAGTTAAAACTTACTGTACAAACCTATTTAACATCCACTATTTTAACATGATATTATGTATAGAGTTTAATTAATTGTTTACAAGATTCATTTCACTATTTTTAAATTAATGTCTATATTGCCATGAAGCAATTAGGATTTTCTTGCCTGGGATCTTCCTAATGGTCCTAATCAAAATGGCCGACTTGGATGTGGGGGAGTTGGATATCCATCCTTGGCTTCCTGCAGACTTGATTAATGTTGGCGTGTTGTTATTAGCCATTAGCCGCAGCTAGCAATTCAAGGCTAACGTTACGTTAATGATCATAAACAACGTAAATAAATTAATCAAAGAGAAGGGGGGGTATCGATACTTTTGAAAATTTGTATCGTATCCGGATACAATGTTTTAGTATCAATACTGTCTTATTTCTGAAGTTATTCTTATTCCATCGCAGCTACTAAGTGACTCCGGGTGTTGAAAGCCGGGCGGAGGGTTTCTGTGTTTATCTTTCTGTCGGAGAGCAAACTCAATTATCCAGAGTGGAGCCGTTTGAAGGATTATGTGTGTTTCTGTGGAGGCGCGTTCATATTGCGCGGCCTTATCTGGTGGCGGTTCACAGGAAGCTGCATCCGGGGAGTAATAAACTGTTTCCCTGCTGCTGGGGAATAGTCACATAACCACATTTAGCTTCCCCACGTAGCTTCGGAGAGCGGAGAGCGGCAGCTTATCTCTCTTTGTCCCGCCGGAGCTCTAAGAGGGAGAATTGTTTTACAAGGACAGGCATACTCTTCAAAGGAATGCTGATATTAGTACAAAGCAGAAGTTAAAGTGTTCATCCGCTAAAGCCGAACACAAACACCTTCGTTTCAGCTCGACAGAGACGGAATCTGCTCATTCTGAAGTTATATAAACATCAATTTGAACTGAACGGAGCGTAAAAACAACATGTCAACTAGTCAAATAGGCATTTTAAACACGACGCCGGCAGGATGTTCGCATCTTTTGACAGATGGTGCTAAAAAATAAACCCTTCTGGGACATTTCAGGCTTATCAGGTAAATAAGTAACCAGTCAAAAACAGTTTCAGAGCATTAAATCCTGCAGATGTTCGGATATCGCCTGTTACTCTGAGGTTCCTGCAGCCCAAACAGGTCATTTATCTGCAGTATTTAGAGGACTGAGCTATACAAAACCCAAAACATCATCATTTTCTTGTTATTTTTTCGAATTTCTTTTGCATCACCGGGACTTTGATCATCTAAAAATGTGGCCTTGCCTCTTTTCAGGCTAATTGCTAAACTGCGATTTGGACCGTAAGACGGTTAGCATTGAAATTTTATTACAAATGAGAACATTTTCCCCAAAAAACTCAAAGCGGACTCAAAGATCCGACTCCAAAAATCTGTTTCTCCCCTTTAATGTGACCAGAGGCTTCAGTACTACCATAAGTTGCTGCATCCTAAGCTTATTTTGTGCATTAAAGTTCAGATCTTTGGTTTTAGGACAGTTTAGGACAGTTTTAGGACAGTTTAGCTCCGTTTTTAAATCGTCCTCCGGGTCTGGATTTGGGTCCCGAAAGCTGCAGCCTCAGCCCTGACTTTGTTTATCTCCCACACTTGTTCATCGCTATCGCTCCGTTTTAATGCGGTCAAACGCATTCACCTACCAGCAAAGTAACAAATATTGGCAGCCCAATAATGGAAAGAAGATTGAGTTAGTAGGCCCCCAGAGGAGGGAGTGGATGTAAAAACATTAAAGTCAATTGGTAATTATAGGATTCACCGTGATTAAGAGAGATTAATGTTCCCCCTTTAATTAAAGGAATAAAACCTATAGTTTTAGTGACCCACGGCTCCAAAGCCCAGCCGATCCCTCCCTGTGCGTCACACAGGTTTGTTCTTTCTCTCCCTCTGGAGTTCAGATGCACATCTGCAGCAGCTGGTTAAAGACAGGGAGGATTAGCCCAGAAAGGGAAAGTCCTCCGAGGCCCGAAAGCTCCAGCTGGTTAAACCTAAAGTCTGAGACAAGTTCCACCGTGATGCTTCAAAACTGGGACAAGAGAGAAGATGGAACGCCGTGATTGGTCAGGGCCAGTGAAGGCAGGGCGACCACAAAAGGGGATAAAAGACCAAAGATGGAGCAGATTTGTAGTAAATATGAACTCTCTGTGACTCTTTAGGGTCACAGTGTCAGGAGGGTGGATCTCAGGGGGGACTCAGATGCGGAGATTGGTGAAAACAGGGTTATTTGAACAAAAAAAACGCACTCAAACGGAGTGGATGCTGACAAAGTTCAAAACAAGGCTGTGGCAAAACTTTGTACAAAGTAGCGAAGCAAGATTAACATGACTGAGAACAAAGTATCAAAACAAGTAAACAAGACTATGGCAAAGAGATTAACAAAACTGTGGCAAAGTATCAAAACAACACTATGGCAAAAATACTAAATAAAGTTAACAAGACTATGGCAAGGCTGTGACAAAAACAAGGCTATGGCACAAAAAGCAAGACTGTGGCAAAAGTGCAAAAGTCAAAACCTTACGTGGCGAGGAACAAAGGACACGGACACAAAGTGACGAAAAACTCAAAAACACGCTGGCACAGGACATGGGAAACGAGGACTATTTAAACACATGAGGGAGGGGAACCCCAGGTGTACACAACAGGTAATCAAGACATGACGAGACACCAGACATTCCCCCAGACGTGACACACAGAGAGTGTCATTCAGTGTGGGCTTGCCCCAAAAAGCCAAATCCTGCTTAACTGGACGCATTTATGTTGACACATTCCAGTAAAACGAGACCACAGATAGAGGAAGAAGAGCTTTATCCATAAATACAGTGAAAGAAAAACACTAGAATTAACAGCACAATAAATCTCATAATGAAGGATGTGCTTGTGGGCGGCGTTCAGGGAGACGTTCACTGTTTTTTGGCTTTTATTTACAAAATAAATAAAAAAAAACAGCAAATTACAATAAAGAGAAGTCAGTTTTGAAAATCGTAGCCTTGGTTAAATATTTAGAAACCCGACCACGTTTCAGAGTTTGCAGAATGGATAAAACAGCCTCAGGTTGTTCAGTTTTTACAAACCGAGATCAGCACGTTTTTACAAGAAAACACAATAAATATTGATGTTGTTTAGAGGTAAAAGTACAGAATCAGATATGCAGCAAAGCCCCGAAACGAACGGCTCAGCGTGAAAATAACGGCACTATTTAAAAAAAGCACAAGAAGTGGATGAAGTGGAAGGTAAATAAATGCAGCAGAGTGTGAAGTCGCAGGAAGAAACACCCAAAACAAGCATCTGAGACCCTCCGTCTGACATTAATAAGCTCAATTCAGCTCAACCCAGTCATACTTTATCAAACCCTGAAGGGAAATTCACAGTCTGAGTCGTTCAAGACGCAGATACGCAGCTCATATTAGATTAAAACAAAGTGCGATGCTCTGAGAATACACTGGAAACTCCCTTAAAGTGATTAAATAACAAGAAAAAAATGTGTAAAAATGTTTTTTTCTAATGCTTAACATCTCAGATAATTAATTAAACTGTGCGAAAACAGTTCTCTATACTGTGAAAGCCTTCTGTTTTATTCACCGACAACTTCTTAATGTTATAACGTTGTAATTCGCTGACGAAAAAGAGCTAAAATGACACTTTCAAGGGGGAGTGAAAGTAATGAAGGAGCAGCTGTGTTTTTTTCCCCGAAATTAGAAATTTTCTCCTTTTAATGAGGCCTCACCTGTGACCGGCCCGCGTCTGGTTATTGCTTTTATGCTCAGATGAACTCATGATTTGTCAGAAAAGCAGCATTCAGCTGCTCCTCATCAGACACAAACGGGGGGTTTAATTCCTCATCAAAGGCAGAGGGCGAAACACTGGATAATGCCTCCAGAATGCAGCTGTTGGCGCTCACCTCTGGTATTTTGGCTGTAATTCACGTTAAAATGAACAGCCCCCACACGGAGACAATATAGGAACAAAAAAAAAAAAGTGAACAAAGCCACAAACCTTCTGAAATATATAAAAGACGACAAGAATAAACTCAAACGAACATTAACTAATCAGCAATAACGAATTGGTCTTGAGCACTCAAAATATGACACACTGACACACTGACCTTTGACCTCCGACCTCCTCTGGCTCATTCCTGATTGGTCCGAGCCTGTGACATCACCAGGTTTGAAGTAACTTGGAGAAAATCACAGGACTTTATTCCATACGTCCATTTTTAATCAGTATTTGAAAAGAAATTATGAAGAATTCTGAGCATTTTCTGACTCTTCATATGTGAGAAAAAGCTCTTTTGTTCAATTAATTTTGTTTTAAAAAACGCTGAACAGCCTGATAATGGTTCATATTATATTATAGTATATCTTAGTTTGTCCTCAAACTGGATGAGGCTTAAAGAGAAAGTCGGCCTCTCTGCCTCCCCTTCGTTTTTAACTTATTTCCATCCTCATCTCCTTTCTTTAAATTTTATTTTTTTAACCCGTTGTCGGGTCTAGCATTATGGCAACAGAATTGTGAAAAGCCTCCCTTGATCATCCAATACATCTTTATTATTTATTTAAGATTTAGTTTTGTTACAGAAGATAGATGGTTAATGGCAAACCTGACCGGGGGGACAGGGAAAGAGAAAAAAAGAAAGAAAAAAAATGTTGCAAAAAAGATCAAATAAAATTTAAAAAAGGAATAAAAAGATAAAATTAAATTTAAAAAAGTAAAAGAGAATAGAGAAAGATAACAATAACTCCCGCCGAAAAGAAGAGATATCCTTGAAACAAGAAGAGAGGGAAAAAAAGACAACAAAACCCTTCATTCAGCTGCTGTATCTGTAGAAAAATGTCCTGTAGTTGCCGTGGGAAACCCGAGGGAGAACCCGTTGAAGCATCTCCTTCTTTTTTTTTTTTTTATCCCCTTGTTGTGTTTAGCATTATGGCAACAGAATTGTGATAAGCCTACCTGGATCATTCAATACTGCTTTATTATTTATTTAATATGTATTTTTGTTACAGAAGTAAGATGGTTAATGGCAAACCTGACCGGGGGGACAGGAAAAGAGAAAGAAAAACTTTTTAAAAAAAGGAAAAAAAGATCAAATAAAATTCAGAAAAGGAATAAAAAGATAAAATAAAATTTAAAAAAGGAAGAGAGAATAGAGAAAGGTAACAATAACCCGCGCTGAAAAGAAGAGATAATCTTAAAACAAGAAGAATGGAAAAAAAGAGAAAAAAACCCTTGATTCAGCTTCTGTATCTGTAGAAAAATGTCCTGTAGACACCGTGGGCAAACCCGAGGGAGAACCCGTTGAAGCATCTCCTTTCTTTCTTTTTCTTTTTTTTTTTCTTTCTTTTTTTTCTTTTTAACCCCTTGTCTTGTTTAGCATTATGGCAACAGAATTGTGATATTTAAGATTTATTTTTGTTACAGAAGTAAGATGGTTAATGCCAAACCTGACCGGGGGACAGGAAAAAAAGAAAGAAAAACACTTTAAAAAGGAAAAAAAGATTCAATAAAATACAATTTGAAACAAGAAGAGAGAAAAAAAGAGAAAAAAACCCTTGATTCAGCTTCTGTATCTGTAGAAAACTGTCCTGTAGTCACCGTGGGAAACCCGAGTGAGAACCCGTTGAAGCATCTCCTTTCTTTCTTTGCATTTCCTGACCCGTCCTCTCTCCGTGCGGCGGTTTCAGGAGCTGGAGGAGCGGCTCAGGCATCACCACCACGCGGAGCTGCAGTCGCTGCGGGAGGCGCACCGGCAGAGCATCGAGACGCTGAAGCAGCAGTCGGAGCAGGAGCTGCAGACGCTGCGCTTCGAGCTGGAGGACGAGGGCAAAGCCATGCTGGGTGAGGCCCCCCGGGCTCTGTCACAGTCCCCCGGACCCCAGTCAGATACGTTCAGCCTACAGTGTTGAACCTTCATCTGTGAAAACCTCCCATCAGCATGTTATAGAAATAACCATTACACCACACAGTCAACCCAAATCCCAAAACAATCGACTGTATTTGTTTATCAATAATCACACAATTCAGAAACATTTCACCTCTTCCCCCCCAAAATCACTCAGTCGTGTATATCCAACACTGGTCCACTTGCAAAATACCAAAAAATGTATATGTATATGTACATCCCAAAAAAATAAATATATATATATTGTTTTGTTTTGTTTTGTTTTTGAATATATATATATACATACATATGTATATATATATATAGATTTTTTTTAGATATTTAAATGATACATCTATATATTGTTTTAGCTCCTGTATCTATAGCTGTCAATCAAAGTATGTGTGGGCGGGATCATGATTAAAATGCTCCAATCAGGAGCTACGTCCTCCCAACCATCAAAAAGGCCGATTCAAGTGAGTAAAACGAACCTCTGAGAGCTTCTTTAGTTAACAGGACTCATCTCTCAGTAATCTGGGTGGGTCAGGGTTTGTTCTCGTTGGCTGTAAGGATGAGATGCTAACCCTGTAAGCCACCGGCCTCTCTGGACTGACCGTTTCCCCCCCCTCCAGCCTCTCTGCGGTCAGAGCTGAACCACATCCACGCCTCGGCCATCGAGCACCTGCGGCAGACGCACCACCAGGAGGCCGCCGCCGCCAAGGCCGAGCTGGACCGGACCCTGGAGGACAACCGGACACAGGTGGGGCGTTATAATTCAATTCAATTCAAATTTATTTATATAGCGCCAACTCACAACTACAGTTATCTCCCAGCTTTCCAAACAGAGCAGGTCAGACCAGACTCTGAAGTCATTTACAGAAAAACAACAATTCCCACCAAGAGCAGCACTAGGAGACACAGCGAAGGAAAAACTGCCTTTTAACCCTTTAAAGCCCGATCCAAGAATAAAACAAAACCGAAAATGACTTTTTTTTTGTTTGAATTCCTTATTCTGCCTTTTAACAAAATATGTAAAAAGAAAAAACAGAAATACATTTTTAATATTAATAATTTATTACTATGCGATAAGTCAAGATTATTTTTTGTGTAGTCTTCTGCCCCCTGTTATCAGGTGTATCTGATTGTGTACGATAGGATTTTGAGCAAAGTTTTTACCATTAAATTATGACACAAAACATTTCAGAAACTGTATGTATCAGATATGATACATTTGGCATTACAGGGTTAAGATGCAGAAACCTGGAGCAGAACCACGGCTCAGGCATCTGCCTCAAGGGGGGGCGAGAGAGAAAGAGGGCGAGGCAGCCTACACAGTAAAACAGACTGGATGAAAAATGGCAAAGATATTGATGCTAATGATAATTATAGCAGTTATTAACCGCAATAAGACTATGAACAGGGGCTGTAATTGTAGCAGAGGAGGAAAGGGGGAGAGTTAGTGACATCGTTAATGGGATGAGGCTGCACCGTGAGAGAGAGAGAAAGGAGAGGGGAGCCCGGTGCATCATGGGAAATCCCCTAGCAGTCTGGGCCCATAGCAGCATAACCAGGGCTGGACTCACCCAAACTATAAGCTCCATCATAGAGGAAAGTCTTCAGCTGCTCTTAAATGTAGAGACAGTGTCGGTGGGGTAACTACTGGAGTTTGGTTTGATCATTTTGTGGAAGCTGGCATCTTTCTGAGGGAGAACAAAGCCCCTCTCTCATCACATCCCTCCAACACCTGGGAGGGAATAGACTCCAGACGCCTCTTTCTACTCCTCTTTCTACACCTCTTTCTCACCATCCGCCCACAGAAACGCTCTCAGAGGAGGGCGTTCCCGGTGGGGAGCTGCGAGGGGTTCAGGTTCTCTGCAGCTCCGACTGCGTCTGGATGAAAGCAGCGGGCGGGTTTTTTTTTTCCATTTTCCATTTTCCAAAAGCAGTCCGGAGGGGATCAGACAGGCAGATAGTCGCCACGGTAACAGGAAACCGAGCCCGGGCTTCACCACGGCCCCGAAAAACTAGAGGGAGTTCAGCAATTTTTACCACTCAATCAATCAATGTTTATTTATATAGTATATATACTGTATATATACTGTATATATATATATATATATATATATATATATATATATATATTTCATATATATGAAAGCAAACCAGTCATGTGACCACTAAAATCTAAACATTTACTTGTGATGCTTATATTGTTTATTATATGTTATATTTTATGCCTTTGCCTGCCTAGGGACTACGGATGAAAATTAGCTTTGTAGCTATAGTCCGGCATATTTACATTTGTTTTTGACTGATGTTCATTAATGTGCTTTGTCCCTATTCAAATAAATAAATAAATTAAATTAAATTAAATAGCACTTTACAACAACCGGAGTTGACCAAAGTGCTTTACAGTAATAAAAACAGATCAAACTAGCTTTAACTGGCTTTTACCAGTTAGAGCTGACGTTTCTCCGGTTCTGGAAAAGGAAAAAAAAATGCAGCCTGCTCCAGCTTTCCCGGAGCGGCAGCCCTCCGGTTTCACTCTCCCCCCGTTTGTAAACACGCAGATCAGACAGCGACGCGCTAAAACGTTGCTTTCGTGAGATGAAATGACAGAGATCAAAGACACACGGGGACGAGATGTAGCTCGTAAGTCATCCTAATTATCCCCGGCCACCGCAGAGAGAAGTCTGTGACTCAGATGTTTGAATGCAGATGCACAGCTGGTTCCCTTTAACCCCCCCCCAGGGGTTTGAGATGAGACTGGCAAGTGATTGGATAAGGTTGTGGCTTTTGGAGATTACAGCCTTTGGCTTTAATTGTTTTAGGAGCTGGATGTTTCCATCCACCTTTAGCGGATCAAAAAAAACCTCGATCTGACTCTCAGACAGTCGAGTGGCACTTTGTCCCATTTTCAGCATTTTCCGCTCGGCAGATTTGGCTTTCAGGGGCTTGATTTATATAAAAAAACAAAAAAAACAAGAGACCACAGTAATGGAAATGCGTCTGTTTTCAACTGATTTCTCTTTTTCAGTTGGTGTCCGCATAGTTTTCACTGTGAGGCGTCACATGTTGGTTATTTTTTGGTTAAACTTGTTTGGACATATTGTACAAACCTATTTAACATCCACTATTTTAACATAATATTATGGAAAGAGTTTAATTCAGTGTTTGCAAGATTCATTTCACTATTTTTAAATTAATGTCTATATTGCCAT
>JABUIW010043987.1:0-13704 GCA_013363375.1 Menidia beryllina
TCTTTTGCTTTTTCTTGCAACAAACCATAAGAAACGCAAACCAAATTATGACATTCTTGATTGTTTTTATGGTTTTGATTGTTAGCGTTTGATTTGGCGACAAAACTAAACCCACTTTCCAACCCTCTGACAGCTTGTAGGACTCCCTGGCAGAGTTACTCTGAATATATATCCTTCTCTCTCTCTATGGGAAACCTTTCTGTCATGCATGAAAATCTTGAGGATGGCCTTTAACTGAATGCTCTGTATTGTGAGAGACCAATTTACAAGCACTGTTCTAATATTGGTTGTTACAGCGCACAAAAGATTAGTGAAGAAGACATTCTAGCTTTTCAAAAACTAAATGTCTTTCACAAACTAAAATAAAAAGCAGACAGATATAATCCTAGTTTCTATCAGGCTTTTAAAACATACATGAAATTCTTTGAAAAATTCTTCTGTTGCAGACAAGATTTACTTTAATTTTATTGTCACAGTCGGGAACCGTTCATCTCGAGTCTAAAACAGCTTACAGAATAAACCTGTAAATAATAGGCTGTTTTTTAATCTCATAATAAGTCTCTAATAGGTCATTTCCTCATTTCATGCCTCTACGGAGCATATTATTGGGAACTGTTTACACAAAAACTCCATGAAAAACATAACCAAAAATAAAGCAGGCAAAAAAAAAGGCCACTTATCTTGATCTCAAATTCATGTTTTGATTAGAGCAATGTCTAAGATGTAGCATAAAGACCTTCAGGCTTTATTGAGCATAACAGATTTCTAAAATGGTAGAACCTGATAATGGGGGTGAACATAATTAACCCTATAACACCACATGTATATAATATGTGATACATACGGTTTCTGAAATCTTTGCATATGAGAACTTTCGCATCATTTAAAAGTGAAAACCTGTTGAAAACTCTGCTGTACACAATCCGATATAACAGCGGGCATGAGACAATTATATTTTACTTAATGCACAGTAATAACTGATAGATATTAAACAATTATCTATTTGGTCATATTTTGTTAAATGGCCATAAAAAGACTAAAAAATAGAGAATTTTATCTCTATTTTTCTTGGATCAGGCTTCAAAGGGTTAAAGGGTCATGCCTCTCCCTGAAACATTTTTGTTACACTATGGGAGCATATATTCTCAGGATCAAATGGCCTTTTATCCAAAGAATTCAATCTCCACATTTATATTCAACCATGACCTTCCTTTTTGATAAAACTCGCTTTCCTTCATTTGTCTTTCTCCTCCTCAGCAGGTACCACTGGCCTGCTTCTGGACCCTGTTGTTCCCTCTTTCTCGTCCTCTCTACTTGGGTTTCTTTTACCAGGGAACTGTTTCTTAATAGTGTTTGTGTGAGCTCATTTCAGTGGATCATGATTTTATTATACTTGGCTTGAATTTCAGTGTATAATTTAAGTTTGTTGAGATGAGATTTGTTGCCTTTAAATCAAATCGAAATGAACGTAGATGTCATTTTTGGTGCGGTAGATACAAAACGTCATTAACATCAGTATGCAGGATGTAATCTGACCGAACAGTTTTTTATGATTTATGTTGTTGGTGCTTCATTCGTGGTCCTTTTAGCTGGCATTAGTCGCTGATTTCTGTAATCATTTATCATTATCTAAGACCTTTCACACCTTTCTCTTTCAAGAAAGCTTAAATGAATTGAACCACAGGTAGAAATACTAGAGACCATTCGGTCTTGATTGGGAAAAGTGGCTGTGACTGAGCATCAAGTCTCTTCCTCACTCCAAAACAGACAACAGAATTTTGCTGCAAAGCTCTAAACAGAAGCTTTCACTCTGCCATGTCTTGCTCTGCGCTTTCCCTGTGATTAATTTGAGTCAGAAACCATACTATCTTGCCTCAGCAGAGACAGAGAAGCGCTCAAACGAACAGGTCCTGACCCCTTATGCTTCCAGTTGTGGAAAAAGAATGTGCGTCAAGGTTCTCTTTGAATCCATTTATCTTCATCTCTCTCTCTTTATGTCGGAAGACAACGGAAATGGGTTTTAAAAAAGGGCTGTAATGAAATCTCAGAGGGGGAAAAAAAGAGAGTTTTTTGGAAAGTTCTTAGAAAAGTGAAGAATGCATGTTTGGAAGAAGATTTTTTTTTCTTTTTTTGTCTTTAAAACCGACATGTTTGTACAAACAACCACGCGGTTTGAACTGCCCGCTTGATGGATGTCATGATGTGTACGCGTGAATGACAGCAAGGCTGCTTATCAGGGCCTTCATCGTCAGGCTACTGACATCTGTCACCTTCAGTCTCCTCTTCCTCCTCCCCGCCTCTCACACACACACACACACACACTGCTCTGCCACGTTGCAGAGTCCCCACTTCCAAAGCATCTCTGCCACTTATCTCTCTCATCACTCAGGCGCTTTGCTGTAGCCCTCTTCCTCCCTCTGCGGCGCGGGGAAATGAAAGGAACAAGACGGGCAAAACGGGACAGGGAAGACAGAGCGGGCCGTTCATTTATTCTTCGAGGCCGATATGTTCTGAAAGGTGCTGCTTTGGCAGCAAAAACTTTCCCCTGACACGTGTCCAATTGATACTTTGAAACGGCTGCCCACTCAGCAGAAGTGATGGGACAATTCCCCTCGTCTGCAGATCGGGAGATGAGAGTGTAACGTTAAGAAAAAGAGAGATTGAAGTGCCAACACCGGCTGAAAACTCCAGATATCACCCCCAGCCATTGCTGGGCCTTTCTTATGGATTTTTACTCGTCCCCTCCTTCCCCACATCATTACATCCAGGCTCCTATCATCATCATTATTACGCAAGTGCCCCGTTGTAGCCATCACTTCTCTTCCTCATCGGATTTCTCATCAGCGCCTGCCGCAGGCTCATGGGTAAAATACTGTAATTACGCCTGACAACACCAGTAGCACCGTAGTGCCGATGCAGCTTCAGCCTGAAAGGCGGGCCAGGTTGTGAAGTCACTGGAGGAGACGGAACTCCTTAAAAACCAGCGATCAAATGGGATGGATGGCCTTCGCTGAGTGGTGGCCAGTAAACCATCACTAAGGGGGGGCTGTGGCTCAGCAGGAGAGAGAGCGGTTGCCCACCGGAAGGTCAGTGGTTTCAGTCCAAATTCCCCATGGGCAGCTTGTGGAAAAGTCCTCGGGGAAAACGCTGAAGCCAAAGTTACCATGCTAATGAATGGAGGAATGGCCTCTGAGTGGTCAACTGGACTGGAAGAGCACAGTATGCGTCCAAGTCCATTTACCAAATGACATCACAGGCCTTTCAGTCCATTTTTAACCCCACCTACATTGAGGTGGTACTTAACTGTAGTAGAAAATCTTGAATCATGTACATCAAGTACAGTGCACTCGAGCAGAGCCAAGTAGGTACAAGTGGACAAGTGGCATTATTCACGCTTTTCCGCTGAGATCATCAGACTTTCATTACCTAAGCTCACTCAAGCTAATCATCTGGTACTTTTGATAACTTTGTGCTTTAAGCGACTGTGAGTTAACGCATCATCTTGTAGGGCTGATTATTCAGTAACAACCTCCACATTTAGTTGTCTGACAGAAGAAAGAGACAAATGAGAAGGGCAGCATTATTGATAATTTAGCTGTCTAAATGTACACTTCCATTCGACTTTTTCTTTCAACAAAGACCAAACTTTTGGGGAAAGAGTGAAGAGGAGTTTTAGTGACTCAAGCAGTCAGGTATTGGAAGAAGGGAAAGTTGCTTAATGGCACGGTGAATATTCTTATTATATGTTTCTGCATGCTATTGTTTTTGCTCTTGGCCAGTCTAACAAAAACCTAATAAAAAAAACATAATGTTTCCCCTAAAAATGCATCAAAAAGAAGGGACTTTTGATTGATATGCTTTTCAGAGGTCCACAGGAAGTCATTCAACTACAGTTTGGAGAAAACCCCCCACAAAAGCCAACAATTCCATTACAATCTGGTTGTGAGACCAAAAAAGAACAGAGGCCCGAAACCGCGGCCCCACTTTCAGACCACTTTTGACAGCCTGGTCTGTTTGTGTTCCTCAGAAAATATCCTGGTGATGTCTCGTAAAATTATACAGGAGCCCTGGGCAGTTTAAAAGGAAGCATCACCCTCTTTTTAGTCCCATTACTTTAATTTGTCAGCCAATCAAATGTGGTTTAGAGCTTCCATTTTATCACAAATCTGCAAGTGATAATAGTGTTCATTTAAGAGGCCAAATACTTCTAATTCATCATATAGAGCTGGCCACTCAAGTGACTGTTGACTGCTATAACATGAGGTACAGTTTGCTTGACGCCAAATTCAAGGGCCTTTCCCACACTTATCTAAAGTTTAAGTAATTCACATTCAAAATCCCCTCCCTGGTTTGCCACCTTATCGTGGTGGAGGGGTTTGAGTGTCCCAGTGATCCTAGGAGCTATGTTGTCCGGGGCTTCAAGCCCCTGGTAGGGTCACCCAAGGCAAACAGGTCCTTGGTGAGGGATCAGACGAAGCGCAGCCCAAAAGACCCCTTATGATGAGTCACATCAGTGGAAACCGAGTCCCCTTGCCCGGACGCGGGTCACCCTCTTGGTCTCGCAGTCCAATTCTCTACCACTGAGCCATTCCCCCCACATTTACCCAACATCCACTGTTACTTCATTTACAAAGTTCTTTCAATACAACAAATCTTTTGGAACACTTATGCAACTCCCGGACTTCACTGAGAGGAGTGCATCATATCGGGTTGTGAAAGTGGCATTGAGCTGACCTTCAGAGCACTGGATGAAAGATGTGCTCTTTGGAAGTTATCTCAACATGCCAACTCTTTTCATAAGCCATCCTCCAGTTGAGTAAGCCAACTCTCATATCCAGTATGTTAATGTGGAACAGAGTATTGCTTTCTGGGGTTGAGGCTCTGGTCCCTGTACATTAAATAAAGCTTCAAAATGCAGTGCAAGGAAATGTGGAGGGGCTGATGATATGTCTTCCCTCTGAATTTTTGTTGTTGTTTTTCTTGTAAATAATTCAGAAAGTATTGGACCTGTAAAAGAAACCCATTTTCTGGTTTCTGTTGCTTCCTACTTTAGCATTTGAAATTTAGTGAGATATTGTCTAGGAAAAAAAGCCGCACTGTGTTAAAAAGTGTCCCCCCTCCCTTCCAGCACGAGGGGGGGGCAGAAAATCCTGTTTAATGCGGTTTTCTATCCCCGCTGGTGAGCATCAACATTTCTCTTTGCTCAGGCTGTTTGTCTACATTGGGAAGCCAACAAGCCTTATCAAGATTCCCCCCCCCCCCTCTCAGTGCATTGAATAATGCAGCTGTTTCTGTGATGTGTGAAGGCAGACAGAAACGTTGTACTTCTTAAGAGCTGCAGTGCAGTCTTCATGGAGGCTTTACCCTTATCAGGATGACGGCTTTTAATCTGCTCTGATGGTGATCTAATAATAAACCTAAGTAGGGTTTGTATCCATATCAGCTGTCATCCTCTGGTGGTACATTTGCTTTAGGTTAAAACAAACCGATTTATCACTTTTTCCAGCAATGTTGCATTGGTTTATTGTGTCCATTCCCAGCTAATTCAGAAAAACCAGTCCAACAAAACAGGTCAGTGCAGCACTCTTCAGCTCAGTGTTTTACTTCTTTTGGCTTCAGTCAGCTCCAAGTAGAATATCAGACAGGACTGACCCTAAAATGGCTGTGCTTGCCTAAATTGCACTGTGTGGCTGTTCAGGATGACATGTCCGCTGAAGCATTCTGTAAAGATTTGTTTTGGCTGCCCATGCACTAAACTGAAGCGGATATCGTCTCACAGATGAGAGGGCTTGCTCTATTCCCCGCAAGAAACTCTGTTTCATCATCCCAGACAGTTGCGTTACTCACAAAGTGCATCGGTTCTGAATCAGAAATAGATCTTTCAGTGTGACGCACCACTTGGTGCATCATTCTGCACAATATGCCACCCCAATGAAGCACGTTCCTCTGGCTGTATCCAGGCATTTCCAAATGCATCCTCTAGGAAACCTGAAACTGTCAGTAAATCCAGCACTTGTTCATAACAATATAGACATTCACACGGCAGAAGGGCTTTTGCTCCCCCCCAATAAACTTTAGCACTCCTATGATGTTTATTCCATGGAAGGAAGCTAAAACAACACCTCTGTCTGGCCCTGAGCAACAACCTGAAAAGATCCATGGCATCACCGTTTACCCTCCATCCCTGATTTGTAATTCTTTTATCCAGCAAGCTCAGCTTCTCCCAAGAGGCCCACGCACAGCCTTCTGTTTTCCTAGCTGGACTCCTCAGTGAGCACAAATAAACACTTGTTAAACAGAAATCCCGACCTCTCGAGACATGTGCACAACAAAACAAACAGAGGAGCTAACGGCTGCACTTTGTCAGTAACTGCCCAACCGCTGTGCGAAAAGTCAGGGCCCAGAGGAGCCACGTAAATAAGGCAGATTAAAGCCTGACAATGAGATGAAACGCGGATTTAAAGAGCAGAAAAACCGCAATCAGCGGAAATCTGCAGACTTTCCGGGGGTAAGTCACAGTGTCCAGTGGAATAAAATACCCAGTGGAAACTGTCATATTCGTTTTGTGTCAGTGTGGTGGAACACAGATAGACGAAAAGACAAGGACAGAGTCAAAGATAGAGAGGGAGGGAGGAAAAGAAAGGCTTTGCAAGGTCAATGATGTGTTTGAGGGATGCTCAACCTCTCATCTATTCCTGCACAAGCCAAGAAGTGGCCACACGCACACACACACACACACATACACACGCACACACACAGGCACACGCACACACACACGGGCACATGCACACACACGCGGGCACACAAAGGCTGCAGACTTTAAATATGCAATGAAACATGGCAGTAGCCAAGGGAGGAATGTTTAAGATGATCGCTGTGACAGCTTCCTCCCTTTATGCTTACACAAGATAGTGTGAAAAGAAGTCCTGAATATTTTCCCGGTGAATACGATTTACAGCTCGCACACATCCCACCGCAGCATCGCAATAAAGCGCGCGGCGTGTGCTCCCGAAGCAGTCTAAACGCTGCAGACGGCGGGGGGGGGGTTGAGGGCGGCTTTTCTCTGCAGCTTGTGCCCAAAAAGCCCAGCGTAAAGGTCATAATCCCCTCCCAGGTTCTGCCAGTGTCTGCAGAAAGCTGCGAGCTGTCTCATCAATAGGAGAGAGAGGGCAGAAATTCAATTTGCCAGCTGGAAATTAAACAAGTGGAAAGAGAAAAGGAAAAGCTCAGGTCGGGGGGTGGGGGCATTGTATCTGAAATAGTTTCATATTTCATGGCTATGAAGGATATAACCATAAGGGGGGAGTTATATTCTACGGGTGGGGGTTATATTTAACCGCCTGTAAAGGTTCAAAATGGTTTGGAAATGTTCCCACCTACAATAAGCACATGTTAAACACATAAACACAGCCTCTAAAACCACATGTTGATGAGCCTGGGGGCTCTCTGGAGTCTTCATCATAATATTGAGAACTTTAAAGATATACGCTCAATACTCAAGGTTACACACACAGTAACGGCACGGTTTCAATTCTGAGGCCACTTTGTAACACTGGCCATTTTACTATCTTTGATTCCCATGCCAGTGTTTTTTTACAGCTGTAGTGGATGCCTCATCAAGATGGCCATCCATCCATGAAGACCCATCTTGAATCAGTTAATGACAAACATACAATTTGAATGATGTCACTGGTGGACTTTTTATTACTTTTTACCTGGATTTTTTTATATACTAAATGCTCAAGGTTTGAATTATCATGGCTGGATGGATGGATTAGAGATAGGTAAAGAGGGCAAGACGGCCTCAGTGAATTTATTCACATAGAATTCGGCTTTCCAGATTTTTACAGTGTTTGAATTGGCTCTCCTGCCCTGCTAAAATGAAGAGTATCAGAAGCATTATGCAGATTTGACAGTAACTTCAACATTTAATCTTGAAGCCGTTCAGCCTTCTGTAACATACGATGGACATGAATTGAAATATCACCCTGCCGGTTCTCTGGTTCTGTGTGTCACATGGAGTCTGCAGTTTGCTGTCCTGGAAACAAATGATGCATACACACCTACCAAAACACCCCACACTGGTGGAGTGGATGGTCTAGTCCATCCTTATTGGCTCAGAGGAGCATCAGGATGCAGTCGACCTGAAGGGAATAAAGTCTGCCCTCATAACACAAACATGATGGGATCTGTTTGACCACAGATTGCTTAGAGTTATGGAATACCAACGACTTAGTGCACACATTTCCACCCGGAGGCCTCGTGCATGTGGAACTTCACAACCACTTACAGCCATGAGGGCAAACAAAGCTACCATTTTTTTTGGGGGGGGGCAAAGTGCACATTTGTGATGCAGACGCAAACACGGAGACAAATATTGATTAATCACAAGCGAACACACTTTGCATTTTAGCCGAAAGGGTTATCGTGGACCCGGGAGAATCCTCTGCTCTTCTGCCGTCCTGAACCGGTTATTGACAAGCTCGTGCAGCCCAGAGGGGGTGAGTACTCACAAATACTCCAGCCAATGGAAGGCATAAACACATTTATATCACAACGTCATGATTAAATATGCGCACGCAGTGGAAAAAATAGGTTTAGCAGCCCTAATGCTAATGTTGATGAGCCGGCCAGAAGCTGTGGTGATATGAGAAGGGGGCCTCATCCTCCTAGCTCAGAGTGACACAATTACACTTATCAGACAACCTTTACACCACAGCTCTCTCACACATTCTCCCACACTGACAGCCACGTTCACGCACACTCCCATTCAGACCTGTCAAACTGACAACACCCACCGCACAACCCTCACAGCTAGGCGCGCCTAAGTGAATGAGAAAAAGTGACAGACTGGAAGAAAGAAGGCTGTTTTTGCAGAGCGATGGTCCCGTAAGAGCTCTGGAGAACCAACGCAGGAATGGTGGACGAAAAAACACACATGCATTGTGTGCACGCCTCCACAAATAGGACAGTCACAGCTGTGGCTGCGTCATTAAACAACAGCAACAAACTGCTGACGCAAAAGACACATTCATACTGAAATAGAGACTTTGGTACCCCTGACAAGTCTCCTTTTTGATAACCTTTTTTTGAACATTCAGACTGAATAATTCATTCAGATTTTGTCATCAAACTCAGGAGGTAAACATGGCAAATGACAGTGCTGATGCAAAAATAAGGGATTTGCTTAAAATGAAATAAATAAATGGGCAGTTTGGGTTTTTGACTCTGCTCGCCACATCCTTTATGTTTGCATCTTTGTGTGTTTTGCAACTTTTGTGAAACGTGGTCACCTATGTGGTCCCACTGACCACATTCTAGCAGTGGCGGACCATGCATTTCACACCTAGGCCTTCAGTAGTGCTCCATCTGAATCAATTCACCCCTCAATAACTATTTTATGGTTATAGAAATCATTTTATTATGTAGAAATACAGTAGGGATGTCCCGATCCAGCTTTTTGTATTAAAGTTGAAATTTATTTATCTTCTTACTTAGTTGTCAGACTCATGTTGAACAGGGATTTACTCTTATAACAACTAAAGTTTAGGGCACAGACCTGTGGGTTAGGAGATGCTAATGCTAATGCTCGTGTGGGATCTGACTTTTTTTTAAAAAATGGATCTGGAGTCTGGATCGGCATTTTCTCATGCCGGCCGATACGATCCAAATATCTATCGGGACAAGCCTAAAATACAGTCTAAAGATCAGGGGTGCACAAGTCTTCTACTCCTGCAGCTACAGCTGCGACCCCCCCCCCCCCAAAAAAAAAAAAACATCAATAATATCCTCATAAACTCGCGATATTATTTAAGAAAAAAATAACATTTTACTCACTTAATTTTCTTGAAAAGTCCGTTTTGAAAATGGTCCTGACAGTAAATCCGCCACCAAATCTTAAAATTGCCATTACACCAACACAACTATATTTTGGTTTGTTTGCTAGCTTTGCCCTGATTGGATATCTGACTATCCAATCAACGGGTGTGGATACGGGGACATTTCCTGGGCCTTCCAGCAGGCCCCGGCATCACCAACCTAAAATCTGATTGGTTGAAGCAACAACGTACTCGACATGTATTTTCTGTGGGGGGGGGGCCTGCAGAACGGATTGTGAAGGCCTCCAGGTAGACATCTTTGACTCTGACCCTGCCTAGCGACAAAGGATGTCTGAAATGTGATTGGTTAAATGCTTTTATATGAAAATGCATGTCTGGAAGCTGCGCAACCAGGGGAAAAGCTATGAAAGGAAGCTGACAGACTATTTAGAGATATTTAATAAGTCTCCATGGACGAAATATGATTAACATCAGTGTGTTATTCAGATATTTTCTTAGGCCTGCAGAGAAGGCCTTGAAGGCCCTGACGGCCCACCACTGCATTCTAGGACACCGCAAATCAAGAAAAGTGTGGTCACTGCGTACCCGACAACCGGGACTGGGTTTGGGGTCATCTACTGAGGGGCGGCGTAGGCCGGCGTTGGTCAGCCTGGGCCGGCGTGGGCGTTTCACGTGCCACCCTCTCTGTGCCCCTCTCTTCCCCCTGTGCTCAACAGTGGGCCCACCCAGGTCTGATTGTGTGGCTCCGATTTCACACTAAACTTCTCACATAGTGGATTTCTCACAAAAAAGCAGGCCAGTAAATGGCTGACAGCAGGAAAAAAAAAACTGTCTGAAATGAACTTACAATAACACAGGGCAGAGAATCCAGCAAAACAAACCAAGGAGAGAAAGCGACAAAAGTGGTAAGCATCAGAAAACACGAAAAAAAATGAAATCACCAGCAATGAAAAACTTCAAGAGACCTTAAGCTCGAAAAAGAAAAAAACCTGAGCAGAAATCAACAAGTCGTGCCGGGATTAGTGCAAAATCTCATGGCTGTGTATTTGAAGTGAGGGGAACTCTCCCTCTCCTAAAAATATCAGAGAATTTAATTGGTAGATAGCGTCAAACAAAGCCTTGAAAAGTGTCTTTTGTACACGGCAAACGTGGCTGCTTGTTTTTCACTTTGGCATCTGATGATAATCTGTTTACCTATTTTTGCATTTTGTGTTTCTTTCCTCAATTAATTTACTCCACCCTTTCTATTTTCTTGTGAATTTATTGTTGTTGGTTAAAATTCTAAGTTCAACTTAATATGCAGAATCATTTTATTATTTTTTTGTTGAAATTACAATGAAGATTAAACAAGTGCATTAAGCAGGTGGTGCAAAACATTTCTGCATTTTACAGGGAGCCATGACAAAAAATAAAATAAAGAGATGAACTTGAACTAGAATGCATTCTAAAAGGAACACGGGTGTTTGCTGATGAGCTGTCTGGCCTCTGGTAAGAAAAGAAAGAATGCTGATCCTGACTTTTTTTAAAATCCTAAGATGTCCAACCGCTATCAGCTCAGAACTGCTCAACTGATCGGCCTGCTTCTAGTCGTGAGAAGACTACAAAAGGTTGCCAAACCTTACACTAATACTAATACTATTACTACAACTACCACCACTACTACTACTGCTACTACTAATGATAATAATAAAGCTATTGAAGTAAAATAAATCACCATACGCAGAAGCAATCTAAGAATGTCTTTGGCTTTCCAGGTGAAGGCCATGCTACGTATTCAGGAAGCCCCACTGAAAATGCTTTTACTCATCTTGAACGAAGGACGCAATGAAAAAATAAAGGGAGCTATGTTTATTTTTTCCCCTGCTAATGACAAAGACTTAGCAAGAGGATAGCCCCTTTAGATATTACGATTTGCTAGTCTGTTAAGGCCAATCGTTGCCGTTCAGGTCCATATCATGTTGCTTGTCTGCAACTAAAGGAAATAAAAACAGAATCTGACAACTCTTTTCCCATGCGTCAAATTTTTTATCTGAGGAAAAAATTCATGGAAAATTCTATTCTCACATAGGGGTGTTGATCTTTTGAATATGCTGACTTTATGACCCTTTAAAGACCATACATGACCTTTGGACAGGATTGCATGCTCACCTCAACAGAGGACCACGTGGTTTGCAAACCATCAATCTAATTTTGCATGTTTAATAATGTACATACAAATTGGTTAAATGTACTCATTTCAATTTATTCTGAGCTTTCTACTTCTTTTGGTGACATGGTGAGGGTCCAGATGGACAAACAGGAAATAATAGGCACCATGACAGAGAAGAGACTTCCAGAGATTTCAGAGCGCCAGGAAAAGAAATATTACACCCATGGTTTAATCAAATATTTACAACCGTGGTTTGTTCTTGAGCTGCTGGGATTAAGGGGATGGGAAAGAGTTGTTCTTCACAGATGAAGTTCTTTTGTTAGACTTTTTAAAAACTTGAATGTAGATCTTCTATGGGTTTTTTGTTAAATGAGCTGTTATACAACACTAACCCAACAACTGCTTCCTCCACTAAACACTGTGAATGAGAGATTCAAACCCGCTCCATCCTAACAAATGAGATGTTCACACAACCAACCACCCACCATAATCTGGGGAGTATGACTATAAACTTCATCTTGAGCAATTTGAATCAGTTTCCAAAGCACTTTCTCATGCATAAGAAATCGCTTTACAGCTGCAATTCTGCCAGTTATCCCCTGAAAAACTGGCTATGCCAGTGCTCTCCACTGATACGGAAGCGTTGCAGACAACATAAGGAGGTTGGAAGGGGCGGGGGGGAGGCAAGCAACCGAAGAAAAAACTGGTGGGGGGCTGATTGGAATGAGGGATGAATACCTATGCACGTTCACCAGCCGTGAGGCAGTCGAACACAGGAGTAGAACCCAGGCCCAGCAAAGTTCAGACACCCTACATCATTTGACCCCACTTTCCGGTGAAGTATTTCGAAAAATCCTGGGAGTGAGGCTGACGGGCTCTAACAGGAGAGCTTCCACACCCTGTATCTCCCACATAAGGTCGGCTGATGTTTTTTAGGCATAGACGCAATTAGAGATGAAGGATTATGCAAATGTGGCGCCTGTCGTGTTGGCAGAGAGGAAGTGTCTTCAACTAGAGCTCCCAACATCTGCAGACACGCGCACATGCACGCACCAACGCATTCAGCGTTCCTCCAAAGGGACGGGATAATTGGCTGCTGAGCGAGAGCCCCCCTTCAGCTCCCCATTAGTAGCCCAACGCGTGCATGTGTGTGTGTTCTCCAGCACGCCACCGACGCGTGTGTTCGCTCACAATTCATGTCACGTCACTCTTGTGTGCAACAGGGATCATCTTCTTTGATGCCTTCCTGCAGTGCCATGTTTTATTGTAGTCCCTCATTCGTCGGAAGACAACTATAGCCACAGCCGTCTGCGCATGACTGCCAGCATGCACGTTTACGCGTCCTATGAAAGGCTGCAGCCACTTCTTTTCTGTCCAGAATGAGATAACACGGGCTAATCTCGCAGAACTGGAGAGCCTCACGGTTACACTGGTAAACAGTAGGCATGGCAAGATTCACCGATGCGTATCGGAACATCGGAACGACCTGTGCGATACGGTTGCATCGATTTGCAAACGTCTGCATCAGTAAAAACCGAACATAAACTCGAGATGCATCGTATCAAAACTACCTGCATCGATACAAACCGATTATTATCTTCTATTATTATAACTTTTTAGAAACATGTATTTGAGTTTTAGTTGCGTTTCTTTCCATCCCTGTTGCCTGCCTACTGCGTGCATGCTAGTCTCTCTGCCACTCAAGTCTCGCCCCAA
>JABUIW010043989.1:0-21374 GCA_013363375.1 Menidia beryllina
ATATAGCTGTTGTGTACATAAACAATGTTAAAACTCAGAACTAGAAAATTTTCAGCAGACTCAGTATTTTTTTTCTATCCACCAACAGAACAAAAACCACAGAATTGAAAAAGAACATTGACAAGTTAGCTCTGTAGGCTCAAAGCAAACGATCCCACACAAAATAAATGGTTGCATAACAAAAAGAAAAAAGGGAAAATAGCATATTAGCTGGGATCTATGTATTATCCACAAAGAATAAATGCATGGTCTGTACAGTACTGTTGGATCTGATAAAGCGAGAGAAAACAAAGAATGGATAATGGCATGTAAGTTGTTTTATTAAGCAGACTTTGGAGGGCTAACAGCGAGTATCATAGCAAAAACTAAAAATCATCTCTAAATCCCAGCTCGGATTCTATTATAAAAACTCATTATCAAGGTCTTCTTTAACTATTACGAATGATAAATTAAGTAATAAAAAAAGATAATACAGTCTTGGTAAGTGAATTTACAAAGACCTAACAGGTCAGTGATTGACATACATATTTTTGCAGCCATAACCGGGTGATAGGTTTAGGGTTAGTGACACTCATTAAATAAATGTGGAACAGCAAACACATTAAAAACAGAAAAAGTCCTCTGTGAGGTGCGTTCATTATTACAATCTCACCATCTTTGACTGAATATAACACAGTTGTCAGCAAGAATCTGTGGCTGTCAGCTCAAACAAAGGTGGTTTCCTTTTATCCTAACCCTAAACCTGGCCCTAACCCTAAACTGCAAACGCTAACTGCAAAATCAAAATCAAAATCACCATTAAAATCCAAAAGGTAACCTACTTTTAAAGCCATTTAGCGCCACACGGCTGGGATGGTAAAATCCTCTCCTGCATTGGCACTTGTACTTGTCAAGCACAAATCCATGGCCACTGATGGGGGTGCACTGGAAGGGAAAGGGCAGAGACAAAACAGGTGGAAATCGTTAACAAAAACTGAAACTCCACACACTCAGCAAGCAGAAAAGCATAGAACGGGTCAGAGTGGGAGTAAAAGTGGGTTATTTCTCACGCCTGTGGGTTGCTAAGGAAAACAGTTTAGAATAAATGCCCCCGTGGAACCATGCTGGTGAGCTCTGGATGAGCTATTGAAGCACATCTGTGACCTGCATGATCCCTACTTCCTGGCAAGCTGAGAGGTATGAAATAATATTCCAAGTGACTCTATTAAACCTACATTACTCTGAAATAGAAAGGAAAAGAAAAGAAAACAGGGAAAAAAGGTCAAAGTAAATGTTCAGTCAGTTGACTCTGCTGAGTTTGTGAACCATGTACCAGAAAAACAGAGAAATGGTCAGTGATTTTGAATCTGCTCTAATCCTTGATGTGAAATAAACTCATGAATATGATATTCTTTATCCCCTTAAACACAGTAAGTCTTCCCTGGAGGATGAAACAAAGCGGTTTTAAATTGGCAGGTTCTTACAGGGGAAGATGACAATGAAGTTTCTCACTGTATCTGAAATCATTCGATTCCATTGGGTTATGATTTTGAACAGGATTAGTATTTTTGCCTCCAAATCACATCAGTAGGCGCTAAATTATTCAAACTGAATTTCATCTGATAACGTGTGGCTGTTTGTGGTGGTTTAGAGTTTTGCAAATTCATTTAATTTTCTTCTTGTTCAGCCACTGATCGAGAAAAGTTCTCATTACAGTTTGTTTGATTGGTTTTTGTGATATAAATTCAAATTTCAGCCAAGATCAAATCTTTCAGCACATTTACTCTTAAACTACATAAATGGATAAAAAATAGCTTCACGGCATCCCTCAGATATAAAATGAAATAAATCAGAATGGATTTGAAGTAGAATAAAGATCAAATTAGAGTAGCTGAAGATATATAAAGCATAACTGTGTTGCCTGTCCTTTTTAAATTTTCATGAATATTTTTAGCATCTGACTCCACTGTATTCTTCACAATGTATTATTCATTGTGTTGGGGCTTCATTTGGTGAGTATGGTTTAAATCTTCATGTCCCCTGAAAGCAGCATTATTACTGAGCGAATCCTGAGTAAAGATAAATGCTCAGAGTACTCATGATTATTCACTTTCCCCGGCCCTTTGAAGTGTTTGGTCTGGTTTAATGAAGTTGTTTCTGTCGTGTTATTGATTCCGCAACATCTCCGACATGCTCCTCTCCAGCGTGAAGCAAACAGGCAACATGTCCGTGGTGAAGGGGAAACCAACCGGCTTTGTCAAGTAACAGGAACCCTAATTAATATCTAAATAAAGAATTAAGGGGGTTGTTTTCAGAATTCATGAGCCGCTTTGCAATTCCAGCTTGAGTTGCATGAGTGTCGGCCATCTGGAGCCAAGGCGCACTTCAACACACACATTGGCGGGAGCAGAAAAACCGAAACGCTCGTGTCGGTGCACGTACTTCGCTCTGCACGAGGCTGCGATAAATTTCACATGAACGCTCATAAATAGCTCACTTCATTGCATGCTCGGTTCAAAATGTCGTATTTCCTTTGGAACTGAGGCAGCGAAGAGCAAAACAACTGCATTTGTACTCATAAATCAGTCACTGATCATCCAAAAGAAGTTTTGGTCCTTGTTTCTGATTAAAGGACACACGTCTGTAGTCCAAAGTGCACCTGAGGGGTTTCAGAGGAACCCTGCCAACATCGTTTTTATGAAACTATGTATCTTGGTGACCTGAAAGAGCCGTCCTCGCCAAAATATTCCCGACGCACTCCTGCACGGATAGGTTGTTTTTCAAAGCTGACAAACCACGTCTCCCAACTGGGAAGCAGCAAGAAAGATGTGCTGCAGGGGCTATAAATGTCTGAGCTGAAGTGTAAACGGTTGGCAGGTTATACCAATACAATAAATTGCCGGGGCTTTTATTTTTTCTTTTTTCTTTGGTTTTGAACGGGCAAAGATAAGCAGGGAGCTGTGATGTCTTTCAGATTTAATTCTTTTTGACAAGAAATGTGAACCTTAAACCTCAGGGATTAAAGCTTCCGTTTTTAAAAAAAAGATTTTCTTCATTTTTCTCATAGGGGATTGTGCGACACACAGTTCCAGATGCTCCTTTGAAATCTGAGCTGCAGACAAATGTCACGCTGGCATGACGACATTTGTAAAGTATAGCCAAAAATGGACTAAAGCTTTCAGGAACGCTGTTACCATTGGATCCGTAATTGCCGGTGACATGGTGGCTGTAAAGGTTTTGTAACTTTTGGTCAATGGGGTTCGTTCTCTGTCACCTCACGCTGCTGTCGATGAGACATTTGTGGAAAGGAAAAGGTTTCTAACGCAAGAAAGTGCCCAATTCATCCTGAATGATTTAAAGAAGATTTAGGGTTTCCAAGTGTGCATTTTGTCTGGTTGCTTTTGCAACACGATGGCCAGTCATGGTAGAAGAAGAATAAAAACAATGCTGTAACTCTTCCATTACATTGTTCATGTTTTCTACAATACATTATAATGGCTGTTTCTTAAAAAATGGACTGTTTTCAGTGTAGGCCGTGCACGTTCAGTCAATCATCATACAGTTGGGCCCCCTTGGCTAAGGAAAATTGGCCACATTTTCTTTAATGTGGATACGAAAAAGAAGGGTAAGTGCTTCCAGTTCTTGTAGTTTTCAGAACTACAGTCTGAGAGTGCCATATATCGGCAAAGCTAATGTTTCCTGTTGCATATACAAACGAATCCTTGTTTTCCAACTGAAATGATCAGACTTCGTGGCATGAATTCCAATAAATACAAGTGCCTGTTGAAGCTGGGTACACTCACACCACCGTAGGTGTTTTGTCTCATAGCCAGATTTATTTATGCTATTGTCCAGTGGGCAGATGAGTCATGTTTCATGGTTTGGTGATGAGCGCTCCAAATGCTCTAACCATAAACACCAACGTGTGCTTGTCTCTTGGACTGACTCAGTCCATCAACGGTTTCGAGTCCTTTTTTCGGATTCGTCACATGCGTGAGAGCGTGCTGGTAATCTGTTTAGGCGACATGAATAACAGCCCAGCGGGCATTTAGCTGCAAACCGAGTTGGAGCGGGCTGCAGTTCACATGAGTCTATTCTCTCAGAAGTTAAGCCTGACTGTTAAATAAAAGTCCGCGCAACACAAGATGGGGGACTGAAAAAAAAAAACTCCCCTAAATCAAAATGAATCTAGGTCTTGGACAAATTCGCTCTGCCTGTTTGATTGGAGGAGCTCAGGACTCCCTGCGGACCGAGGAAGCAGGAGGGATCCAAATTGGAACTTTAAATAACTGCTGAGAAGAAAGTAAGCGAGGCAGGTTTAGACAGACACAGAGAGGCAGATGGGACCGGATCGGTCAGGTATTAGCTTCACTGACCATGACAAACAATCCACAGACATTGCTCCCACAAGAACTCCATCAGATTGAGATGAAGTAAGAGTTGCTTCTCTAGAGTCATTGCCAATCTTTTCTCCCTGGCATTGTGTTAATGTTTCCTGATCATCGACTCAGATACACCAGATCTGCTTTATTACCCTCCTGATTTCTATGGAAGCGGAAAGGGAGGCCGAGTGCTGTCGTTCATCTGAGGTCGTGTTTACGTCTTTTTAGGAAGAAGTTAGGACAGGATCGCTTCACGCTCTGACATTATGTTGACTTTCCATGGCACCTTGCGTTTTCAAGAGTCCACATGGTACACATGCTGCCCCCGGTTCCCCCCGGAAGTAGTTCTTTGACTCTGACTGTCTACAATTTCACAATGTGCTTCGGCACAAGATTCGAGGCTCAACTTCATGAGTTTTGGGGAAGTCAGTGACTGCAGCCCATGAGGAGCAGAACATCTCCCATGCTATAGGGAAATAATGGCTAACAATATTCCGTTATGGTAACATGGAGATGTAGCATATGACCAATTCGGGTGCTTTTGTGGAATCAGTCAGCTAAGGTTTTGTTTTTCCTTTGTTTTCTATAAAGGTTTTCCTTGTTAGTTAAACTAATGCCACTACTGCTGTCAAGATTTGAACCTTACTGTGCAGATGTGCATAAGCCCTTTAAACCCACCAGGGCAATAATTAGCACAGCAAGGCAGAAACTGAGCAATTCTGGTGATTAAGCAGCCTCTCCTCGCAGATCCTAATCCAATAAATACCCACTGCAAGGCTAGCGTTCGCAACTGTGGATGTACAGGTTAGTTCAGAGGAGTTCATTTCTATTCAGAGCACTTTGCTCCTCCGTGATGTGAACAAAAAACACCCGTCAGCCTCATTTGAAAGAGCCTTCGAAAACCAGTGGGTTTCCTGGGAAATGTAAAACTCCTCCATTTTTTTATAGTTTACTTTTAAAGACTTGAGGGTTAACATCTCATTTCTCTATCTTCTCCTTGGCTTTGCGTGAGGTAGCAGGTCAGACTCAACGCTGGGCTGAAGCCTGTAAATTATCATTAAAGCCCAAAGTGAAATCTCCATTAATAAGAGAGTTGATAAATGGGAAACTTGACACGCCACTGGAGAAGTCATCATCATCCTATAACCCACATTAAGTTGAGTATTTTTCTTCTTTTTTTAAAAATCCAAACACTGGGGCACTTTACAAAAAAAAGAGTTATATATATATATAATGTTTAATATTAAAAAGTTTAACTGCATAGTGCAAAACGTCTCTGTTAGACACACCAGAGTCTTAAACTTATTCCACAAGAGGAGAGAAGCCTGTAATGAGAACCAGGGTACGGTGTGTGTTAGGTGGGGGTGAAATACGATGCTTATTTTAGATCTGCATTGGCCTCCGTGCATATAAATTGCTACAAGTGTTATGTTCTCTGTGTTATTGCGGCAGAGGAAACCTCAGCCCTGTTCGGGGATTTAAAGCACATCAAATACGTTCTATGACACGTGACGTCTCCCGTTGTTCTGTTAGAGATTTGACGGGGCCTGTTTCAGGTAAGAGAAAGTGCAGGTGAAAAATGACACATTCCATTTTCACCTCAGCCAACTCCCCCCTGTGTTTGTGCATGTTGTTCCGTCAAAGTAGTGAACGGCCAGACCCCTCTGGACGGCGTAAATGTGGCACCGGAGGTCGATACTGGCTCTGAAACTTAGATTCATGTCGGTGTGCGTAGCCCCAAACTGCCTCAGCACCTCACAGCTCAAAATGCCTTCCATCGCTAGAGCTGCTTTTCCAGCTAAATTATAACCTCCACACACACACACACACACACATCGGAGGGCAGGAAATCTGTCAGCTCCAAGGCCGGCCTCATTTTTTTTCTTTTGCTGACATGAAAGGGGTTATGGAACAATCATTTGACAGGTGACAGGTCGATGGATCAGCTTTATCTGCCGGATCAAAATGAAAAAAGCTTAACCATTTTTTCACCCCAACACCTGTCTGGCAGAATGTAGAACATAACCTCCAAATGCTTTTATACTAACAAACAAGTGGTTCCGTAAGAGTTTTTTTTTTTTTTACAAAGGGGGACTGTGAGAAATGTCGTAGAAGTAAAACAGCACTGGCTTCTGTTGTTTAAACGATATTTAACCCGGAAAAAAAGTAGAAATTCAGTCCAAAGTCTTAAGTTGTCTTCACTGTCAGGAAGTAGAAGTTTTAGTTGATGTTTATCCTAGAAATAACCGCGAATAACTATCTGCCTATTCATCAGTTTTTAATGATTTCACAGCAGAATTTATTTATCTATATAAAACATATATTTATAAAATGTTTTAAGTGAAACTGCCCATGGCCGGTTCGCCATGTCTCGAGCAGGAGACTGGACCACAATGAGCTCATGCCAACCCATTTATCCAATAGCGTTGGGGTTAAACATGACGTGTTCACAACTCTTTCTCACTGTCACCAGGCTGTTTTCATTCTGAGTAATTGCAATTGGTTGCTGTGACCGGGCTACAACTGAGAAAGTTCAAAAACCCCCCAGAGCACTGAGCTAGAAAGTAGCAGTTTTCTTACAGATGCCACAACAAAGCACAAAGGCACCGAGCTGTCACTTTGATTGTAGAATTATGATGGAAAGATCAGTCCAAACTACCCTTTTGCAAGAGCAACAAATTCACTGCATCCAACTTGTCATGGTCTTTTTTATCAGCTCATTCTTTTCTTTCTACATTTCAGCTTGAATCTTGCCTGTATTAACTCAATAATTCATCCGAATCACTTATCAATTGTTAATTGTTTAATGAAGTCGTCTTTTTGCTTCACTTATGCGGATCCTGTGAATCTGCATTTGGGCCCTTCATACTCATGAAGAATGCAGCTGAGATGAGGATCAGTTTGGTTTGGTTTGGTTACTTCGGTTCAGTTGGCCTCATTTAGTTTAGGTAGGCACTGCGTTACAATGTAAATATGAATGATATTTTCAGCTGAAGGATATGCAGATAACGGTTCAAATGCGTGTCAGAATCAGAATCAGAATCAGAATCAGAAATACTTTAATAATCCCAGAGGGAAATTATTTTTGTTACAGGCTCCATAAGCAAAACAAGGCCTATACATACTGTATATACATGTCTATACATATATACATATATATACACTATATTGCCAAAAGTATTTGCTCACCTGCCTTGACTCACATATGAGCTTAAGTGACATCCCGTTCCTAATCCATAGGGTTCAATATGACGTCGGTCCACCCTTTGCAGCTAGAACAGCTTCAACTCTTCTGGGAAGGCTGTCCACAAGGTTTAGGAGTGTGTTTATGGGAATTTTTGACCATTCTTCCAGAAGCGCATTTGTGAGGTCGCACACTGATGTTGGACGAGAAGGCCTGGCTCTCAGTCTCCGCTCTAATTCATCCCAAAGGTGTTCTATCGGGTTGAGGTCAGGACTCTGTGCAGGCCAGTCAAGTTCATCCACACCAGACTCTGTCATCCATGTCTTTATGGACCTTGCTTTGTGCACTGGTGCACAGTCATGTTGGAAGAGGAAGGGGCCAGCTCCAAACTGTTCCCACAAAGTTGGGAGCATGGAATTGTCCAAAATGTCTTGGTATGCTGAAGCATTCAGAGTTCCTTTCACTGGAACTAAGGGGCCAAGCCCAGCTCCTGAAAAACAACCCCACACCATAATCCCCCCTCCACCAAACTTTACACTTGGCACAATGCAGTCAGACAAGTACCGTTCTCCTGGCAACCGCCAAACCCAGACCCGTCCATCAGATTGCCAGATGGAGAAGCGCGATTCGTCACTCCAGAGAACGCGTCTCCACTGCTCTAGAGTCCAGTGGCGGCGTGCTTTACACCACCGCATCCGACGCTTTGCATTGCACTTGGTGATGTATGGCTTGGATGCAGCTGCTCGACCATGGAAACCCATTCCATGAAGCTCTCTGCGCACTGTTCTTGAGCTAATCTGAAGGCCACATGAAGTTTGGAGGTCTGTAGTGATTGACTCTGCAGAAAGTTGGCGACCTCTTCGCACTATGCGCGTCAGCATCCGCTGACCCCGCTCCGTCAGTTTACGTGGCCTACCACTTCGTGGCTGAGTTGCTGTCGTTCCCAAACACTTCCATTTTCTTATAATACAGCTGACAGTTGACTGTGGAATATTTAGGAGCGAGGAAATTTCACGACTGGATTTGTTGCACAGGTGGCATCCTATCACAGTTCCACGCTGGAATTCACTGAGCTCCTGAGAGCGACCCATTCTTTCACAAATGTTTGTAAAAACAGTCTGCATGCCTAGGTGCTTGAATTTATACACCTGTGGCCATGGAAGTGATTGGAACACCTGATTCCGATAATTTGGATGGGTGAGCAAATACTTTTGGCAATATAGTGTATATACAAAATTCCTCATAAATATAGCCAGATATATGCATAAAAAAAAACAATATGTGTATATGTAGGTCAAAATTAGAGGTGGATAGTGTTAATGGTTAAGTTTGACTCTCAGAGGGAGGCGTTGTACAGATTGATGACCACCAGCAAGAAGGATTTCCGGTGGCGCTCTGTGGTGCATCTGGGTGAGAGGAGTCTTCTGCTGAAGGAGCTCCTCTGTTGGGCCAGTGTGTCGTAGAGGGGGTGAGACACATTGTTCAAGATGGACTGAAGCCTTGACAGCATCCTCCTCTCTGCCACGGTCGACAGAGTGTCCAGCTCCTCCCCTACAACATCACCCGCCTTCCTGATCAGTTTGTTCAGTCTGTTGCTGTCTGCGATCCTCAGCCCACTGCCCCAGCATGTGACAGCAAAGAAGATCCCACTGGCCACAACAGACTCATAAAACATCCTCAGCATCGTCTGACAGATGTTAAAAGACCTCAGCCTCCTCAGGAAGAAGAGTCGGCTTTGGCCCTTTTTGTAGACTGCCTCGGTGTTTCTGCTCCAGTCCAGTTTATTATTTAAGTACACCCCGAGGTACTTGTATTCCTCCACAGTGTCCACAGGGACCCCCTGGATGGAAACAGGGGTCACAGGTGTTTTGGCCCTCCTCAGATCCACTATCAGCTCCTTTGTCTTTGTCACATTGAGCTGCAGATGGTTAAGTTTACTCCAAGTGACAAAGTTGCCCACCACAGTCCTATATTCACCTTCATCTCCCCTTTCAATGCAGCCAACTATTGCTGAGTCATCAGAAAATTTCTGAAGGTGGCAGGGCTCAGAGCAATGGCTGAAGTCTGAGGTGAAGACGGTGAAGAGGAATGGAGAGAGGACAGTCCCCTGAGGGGCCCCGGTGTTGCTGATCACCCTGTCAGACACACAGTTCTGTAGGCGTACATACTGTGGTCTGCCCGTCAGATAGTCAACAATCCAGGACACGATGGGGGCATCCACCTGCATCGCCGTCATCGCCGTGTCGGAAACTGAATCCCTGTGCTTGTTTATGCTCAGCTAGGCTCAGAACCGGCCTTGACTCTCTGCACAGGCCCAATGCATTCTGTTCAGCATAAAGGAGAAAGGGAACTGGCAAACAACTAAGGCTTATCGCAAGCACATCGAAATCTGGGATTTAAAATCAGCCCAATAAGACAATCACTTTAGACACTCTCAGACTGGCAAAATAACCACTCTGGTAACCTGAAAAAAAGATCTGTGCAATGAATTTGACTATTAACGCTGATCTCTCGCATAGGCATTTGTCAATAAATTGGTTTCCCACATGGGCACATGTATTTAAGGACAATTCATGGATGTTGAAATGGAACCACAGCTTTTATTAATTTTGCATGTGACAGGAGGGATAGGCTCCAGCCCCCATGTGAGCCTGACTTTGATTAGGGGGGTGCAGAAAACGGATGGAAGGAAGCACATGTCTGTCCAACAGAGTGTTACTCCACTGAAAGAATATTCAATTAAAATATTGGTATGAAAGAACACATCCAGCGAATCGCTGAAGATAGCCTCATTTGCATGTTGCTGACTTAACTGAACCCAAGCAAAGGTAAATTGATGCTCCCCAGCTTTCGGTCAACAGCGGCAAACCAGCCAACTTAGAGTCAGCGTTTGATCAAATTCCAGGACACTAATTGACAAGTAGGCACTCTTATGGGTTCATTCTGAAATCCGGCCCGCTAACTAAGGCTTCACTTGTGAAAACAACAGCAGCGGTATCTCCTGACAGCCTCGATGCTGCAAAACTTTCCCTGGAAAAGGACACAATTACCTCTCAAAGAGTTTTCACCCTGAAAACTGTAAATATATATATATTTTTTTACATTTCCACAGAGCACCATGTTACCTGTTTCCGTTTTCACACCATGCAGTTCGATGCAAAGCTGTGAACACGACACCATGATAGAAGTTGGCCCAAGACAAAAAACAGGCAGAGAGAGAGAGAGAGGGAGAGCACTCAGCATCCCTCAGAGATCTATAAATACACTGAAAGCATTAAACCCTAAAAGCATTACCTCTGTCCCTTGGGGAAGGGGGGAGAAGAGGCCTGCTGTTGTTTCATAAGACTGTACTGACCACTGAAACATAGTATTCGAGGCCGGGATGACTCGGGCTCTGGCCTAGTCTGGAATTCCTTCATCAATCTTTGAGGCAAAACTGGGATGTAGAGCCAGTTATTGATTCTGGGCTTGACTCGTTTGTGGAGTCGTCAGGAGAGTCATATATCCCCCCCTCCCTTTCCTTCAAGCACATTAGCTGAGGAAATAGCGATAGAAAATTGGCGGTTTGGATTTCTATAGCAGTTACGTGAGCAAAAAAAAAAAAAAAAAAACCTCCGATTGGCTGCGCAACCCAAAGGAAAAGCGTGAAGAAGGGAAATGCAAGTCTCGACTGGCATTTGACGAATGCTGAGATGAACCCGGCCCCCCCGCACAGACAGCTGGGTGGGTGGTCTTCGGCTCCCCGCGAGGACTTATCTGGGAGGCCTCAGTCAATTAAGATCTAACTGCTGCCGCCGACTAGACAGGCTCTTGCATCACGCTGCTGAGCTGCGGGCCGTAGATTAGAGAGGGAATAGTGTTTGTCTGTTGAGGATGAATCCTCCCTGATGACCGTCCCTCACCACTGTCACTACTCATCCTCATCACGCCCTCCTCGGTCTTAAAGGCATCCTTGTTGTACTACTGCTCTTCCTTAATTCAGTTTTGGCATAGAATTTGATTTAATCAAAGCATCATTGTGCATTTGCTTTTAATAAACTGAAGCCGTGTTTATTTTCTATCGATTTTATTTTCCGATTCATATATATATATGTTCATATGAGTACCGCTGCCATTCCAGCAGCTATTATTCCCTGTAATAATTCTATATTTAGAAGTTTTTTGCCCTTCAAAATACATCCATGGCCTGTCTTCCTCATTCAATGAAAGGATATATCCAACTTTACCCATTCATAATAAGCTATATATCCCCTGTCCTGCAGTGGATGCTTGCATTTGCTTTTTTATTTCATCTTCTCCTCCATGCACATGTCAAAAAGCTGCACAACCCCACCCCTTGAATTCCCAGGGGAGGATCATTCAGTCTTCAAAATAGGAACCTGTGTGTCTGAGGCTGACAGTGATGCTCGTGATTCATTTGCGTTGTGACACATTAAACGTCTCACGTAAGCACGTGAATAGTCGCAAAGGGGAACTTTAAATCGACTCCCGAACAAGGCGAGGATTCTTAAATACACACACCCAGTGCCAGGCGGCGTAAAGATGAGCCAAGCCCAAAAGCATTTCAGGCTACAGCCGTAGAGACTCCCTCCTCTGAGGAGAGTCGGGGCGCCGCTGGCAGAAACGAGCAAGGGAGAAAACTGTTTATTACATCTTTTGTCTCCTCTGCTTAGAAAGTCGCTCTTTTTAAAAACCCACTTGAAATAAGATTTAGAGGCAAAAGAAAAAAGAAAAAAAGAAGATTCACCGCTTTCGGTGACAAATTTAGTATGACAACACAATAGAGGAACTCCATATCAAGCACAACTAAATATCCTCTCCGACTCCGATCTGCTACAGTTTCCTATTCAGCTGGATACTGTACTCCTTCACTTACATAAAGTATTGATGCTGACTTTCAGAGTTGTGGTTAAATCATCCTCTAATCCAGTTACGACGAGAGCCCCAGAGTGCCATCGGAGAGGCGTTTATAGAGACTTATATTCATGCGCTTTTCTTAAGCTCCCACTGTTTGTTTCCTTGCAACCGAGCAAAGAAGACCACATCTAATTACTTTTTCAGATTGCAGGGGCTTCTGCATCCCTGTAAACCCAAACTGAGCTCCAGATAGAATAAAAATGCTCCTTCTGTCAATGCTGCTCAGAATAAATGTAAAGAGCGCAGAGGTTTTAAGAGCCCACGTGATGAGATGTAGCCCCTGCTCGCATGTTTTATGGAAATTTCACGTGATCCAAAACAGAAAAACAAAAATTAAAACAACAGATCTGCATGCTGGCAGATGGGGTGATAATCTCTTTCTGTTTTCCTCTGTGGATTTGATTGGCTTTTAGAGACTGAAGGTGCAAACAAGAAGTGAGGGTGGTCAAAATGAAAGCAAAAAAATCGAAAAACAATGGAGTACAAGTGAAAGGCGTGCAGGAATGGGAGAGCATGTGAGGGAGCATCAATAGAGACTGAGGGAAAGGTGCAGAAATATGAGACGGCCAAGTGCTGCTAAAAATGAAGAGAAAGCCCAGAGGAGAGACAGAAGGGGTAACCCTCTTTGGCTGTCACAGCATTTTACACTCATTAGTAGAGCTCTGCCTTTGAAGCCCCTTTATCTCTACCAGCATGTTTCAGAGGACTGGCTGGGAAAACACATGCATGCAGGCAGATACATGCAAATAAACCGCACACATGCTCACTTCTATCCAGAAATAAATAAATCAAAGCACACGAGCGTGCTCGGGCGCACGCAGCCGCAAATCACCTACACGAAATCATCAACCTCAAGTCCTCGTCTAATTATATAAGCCGTGGATTCTTACATAAGACGCTTCCCCTTCGCCTGACTATCCATAATGCATGAAGTCTTGTATTTGGTTCATGGTGACACATCCCCACCTTCCTCCACAGCTTCGCTGTCTCTGGGCAGACCAGGAAAAAGACCAAGAAACACGTCTTGTGATGGTTTACACTGGCGTTTGGATGGCGATCGCCGTTGAAACCCAGATTCAGTGTGAACAGTAAATGCACTCATTTATTTATAATCCTAAATTATATATTCATGCTGAGTACAAGATTAATTTGGTGATTATTTCATTTTCACTGGTGTCAGTGTATTTTTGACATCCACAGCCAGATTTTGAGTTCGGCGCTTTAAATTTTAATCCCAAGTGTTGAGTTTTAGACTAACCTAGAAAAAAGGGAGATTTGAAAAAGTGGAGGACTGCGAGGGACTCCTTCAAAAGTCCACTCAAAGACTTCTGGAAAAAAAAGCCAAAACACTGTGTGCAGCAAAAACCCACAACAAACAGAGGCAAAGCTGAACATAAGCTTTAACTTGGAGCCCTTTAACCTTCTTAGACAGCTTCTTATCTTGGAAAAAAAGCTAAGCAATATGGGCTCCAGCATTATCCCTCTCTTTGCGATATGCTCTCTCGCCTCAAAACTGTGATGCGTTTGTGGGAGGAAAACTTTGACAGTATGCTTGTGTTGTACTGCACACCGTGGAATCATATCTATTAGCACGTGAGGAGCATTGAGCATCGGTTCAGAGTGGGCTGTCAATATGTCAAGCTGTGGATTGACGTGTTGAAATTTAAAAGCAGTTCTAAAGCCGCACAACCATCTTCGCTTCAAACTGAACCAAATGAAAGTTACTGATATTTCAAATCAAACCAAACAGCCAGGAAAGGGAGGTGAAAGCAAAAGCTGCAAGTTTTAAATAAACTATGCCTCTCTCTTGCATATTCAAATTCAATTCAAATAAATAAAAAAAAAGCTTTATTTATCCCAGAGGGAAATTAAATGTTGATTTAGCTCATTTAGTTAAGGAGTTTATATAAATTGTGATGGCTGTGGGCAGGAAAGATCTTCTACAGCGCTCCGTTTTACAAGCAATGTGAAGAAGCCTGAAGAGACTTTCAAAACCTCAAAAAGGAGTGTTTTTGGCATTTTCTGGCGCCGTCTAAAAGTGCAGGACATGCCTGCATCAGGAAAAGCTGCAAAGGATGTCTTATTTGACATGGATGAACCCACCAGAATGAGTGACACGTGTGGCATTTTCTGTGGATGGTGTCCAAAATGATCAAGGCAACAAGAAGAACTTATGCCTGTGCTTATAGGACAGGTACATAACAACAGCTTTTAAACGTAAAACTCCCCATCAGTCTCTTAGAACTGGAAAACAACTATTTTCCTCCTATCCTGTGCAGACTTGAGGCCCCACTGTCTTTGACAACATACCAAATCGAACGTTTTATAATTGATTTATAAGGTTAGTAAAACTTGAAAAGCAACTGCCTGAGCAGAGGTCGCTCAGAGTCGAGTTGGGTTATTTTAAGGAACCGTCCCAGTAGACTCGTTCTGCACTATGATTCCCTTGCGAATGCAGGCAGAAAAACAAGCGTGTGAATTTAAAGTTGATCAGCAACAAGCAAATCAATCTGTCCAAATGGAGGGGCCCGATGGAAGCGTAAATCCATCTCTCCTGAGTAGTTAGACCTGTGTGTTTCCTGCCTTATCCGTCCTTGGTAAACAATTTTTTCATGAAGGTAAATGTTCTCTACTGAAACATTTACACGAGAAGAAAAACCGGGGAAATATTCCCTGATTGCCTCACTGTTTAAATCATATAACATCAACACAGAGGGGCACAGATTTAGTTTACCGCTGGAAAATCTCTCATCCGTCTCCTGTCAAACAAAGCCGCCGTTTAGCACCCGCCCAGCACCAAAAGATGAGCAAAGAGTTCTCATAAATCTACACGAGGTCATAAGCTTCGGTCCAGTCGGTCAAGGATGAAGTCCGCCAACCTTGTCTGAGGATGTTCTGGACGAATAGGATAAAAAGTTCAGTCCAGATGGAGTTGCTTTGTCCAATAACTGTGACGCGTCTTTCATTTTGGAACTATTGCACATTCTTTCAAATTTCTCCTCTTTGTTAACAAGCAAAAAGGAAAAAAAGAAGAAGGGTACAGTCGATAAGCCACAAACTGGCTGTGACTGTTACAACGTGAAGGAAAGTACAAGTAATTCTGGAGACCACATGATCCTCAATTACATTACAAGAGTCTTATTATTGTGTTACTCCAGGACTACGCCTCGGGGTACGCTAGTGCTGCGAGGAGAGAGCAATGAGCCTCACACTGACACTCATTTCCCCAAAAACTGTATTTAGCTAAACCCCCTTATGTTGTTTTTGCGGTAGACTGTACCACAGTTTTTTTTTTCCCGAAGGCTCTCGACAGCATCGCGCTCCAGTCTTGATTTGAACGGGAAAATTGAGGTAATGTCCCAAAAGGGCCTCTCTAAAATATGGCCAATAGACTGGCTAAACAGCAGCGCTGAGCAGCCGATCGCATCGAGCAGTGAGTAAGCTTGGAGAAGAAATAAAAAGCATCCAAGCGCAGAAGAGTCGGTGCGAAACGGCAAATGGGAGAGCGGGAGCAGAAACTAAACTGGGGACTAGACATCTCACACTCAGAAACATTTACAAACCACTCTGAGCCTCCCAAAAAGCCTCGTGTTTTTCTTCCATACCCAGTCTCATTCGTGAAGAGGGGCAAGTCCTTTTTTTCTCTTTCCTTTTTCACGGCATTTAAGAAATGCGTCCCTCAAGTCCATTGGATCTTCAAAATTCTAACAACCCCATCACTTCCGTGTAAAACTGTGAGATGATCCTCACCTGTTGTTATCCGAGAGCTCCACTGAAAACGCGTGTCACGCTGGATTTTTGATCCAAGTGTGTTCCAACAGCATATTAAGATTCTATGTTAAGATTTTCAGGCCTGGATGTTACTGGTTGATCATCAAAGGGGATTCTGCATTTCTCTGAACGGCCTTCATTTTAAAAATGAGCTCAGAGTCAATGGAGATTAAGAGCAGGCCAGAAAAATCTGTTCTGTTTATTTTTTTTTACACTCATCGCAGTCACACCTTTTAATTCTGTGTTGTTTTTCGGTGTCCTAATTCCTGCTACCCACACAGATCCATTTCATATGGCCAGAGATAAATACCACGAAGATGCGAATCATCGGCTGTGCTTGACCATAGACGGCGTGAGATAGAATTTAATCAAAGAAAACGCAGCGGTGGAAGGTAAACATCGTCGCAAATTGGAAGACCCTGTTTGTTCTGAGCTTCCAAGTTTGTTCCTGGGGATGGGAAAAACAAATGCTCTCGGAGAAACGAAACCAAACGCACACGTGGGCAGAATCCCAACACAAACACCCGCCAACAGAACACCCAACCTGGATAATTCAAAGCATTTCATTGCCTGTGCTCACACATGGGCAGCCCAGAATAGCCTTGGTAAGTGAAAGCCTGTCTCCGTCCATCACGGTGATGATAACACAAAACACAACACCATCTGCACACACAGAGGAACAGAAGTACAGTACCCTCAGCAACACCAATCACACCAGACAGCAGCAACCAGAGAAAGGTGTTTTTCTTTTTTTTAAATGGATCAATGTGGACGGTTACATGGCGAGGAATACGGAACCCTCAACCCTTCCCATGACATACAAAGAGTGGGGAGGCACACAGACAAAGAGCGTGGTCCATTATTCATGTCATATTGCTGCAATCCATTACACTACATGTATTATACATCATAATGCCAATGACATGCCGTGCAAGCCTGAGCAGCCACTCTCCCCCAGTCACACACATTCCCCCGCCAACCATCACATTAAAAAACGAACGCACGGGCACAGACGTGTAGGAGAGGCACAAGGGAGCCGCCTTACATGCAAACAGCACTCTAACCGACACAAAAAAACTACACGTCCATCTCCTCCCCCTGCAGTGATCACTCTGAGTTCCGAGGCCTGGCGCACATCTGCTGCTGGTTTCATCAGAAAAATGCTGACCGCACACATCATCCCCACAACCGCTCACAACTGCAGACAATAACCCCGCAGGACGCCACATACAGATGCGGAGCGCGCTGTGCGTTTTGTTTTTCCCGCGCATTTTACCTGAGGATGGCAACTGCTTCTTAGTTTTTTTGGTTTGGGGTCTTTGTGTAGCGTGCACTTCCTGTCTTCTCCTCTCACGCCACAATACAAATACGAATGGTCAACAGGATTGAAATGCTTTTCGTCCAGTGCCATCATGGCGTCCCACAACATCCCGCTTAACCATTTGCTAGAGCACGTTTTTCACTTATTATACTCGGTCACTGGATACACAAGAGGAAGTGCACTTACCTAAACTAGCTCTAATATCAAGTTTAATTATTTGATCCCTACATGAAGCATGAGTTATGGCATTTATTTTCCTAAATTTCACACTTTAACAGAAAGTTTTAACTCAACTATCTATGAAAAAAACATTGATTCTGGTTGATATTGGTTCACTGAAATGGAAAAAAAATGCAAAATAAATGTTTTTCCGTCCTTTCTGCTAAGTGTAGCTGTTAAAGGGTGAAAATAACCTGTTTGACAGGGGAATATGAGGGGGGGAAGCTAGCATATTGTGTTTTAGTAGATTCTCTTACCAGAGAACCTGGGCCATGGATCTTTAATACCAACTTCAATCCTGAAATGTGCAGTGTGTATGAAAGTAAAAATGGCAAATGAAATCAGACGCAAAATGCCAAGTGAAGCTTTGTGAAAACATCAGGGCATAGAGTGGAACTTTGCAATTATTTCATTAAACGCTGTAATAATATGCCTCTAAAATCAGTTTAGAGTTTTACCTTTAAGATGAAATGGCTAAGAAAAGCATGCTATTTTTTTTTTGTGGGGGTAAATTAGCATGTCATGATTTTCTTTACATTGCATTTGTTTCTCTTCTTCTTCCTTTGGGTATTTTTAACCAATTTACACTTTTATTGTTTATACTATCTTGATTGGAAATGTGACTCCTGTGCTTTGAAAATGTGCCATTTAGCTCAGAACACCACTATGAGTAAGAATGACCTTTTAAAGTCCACTGCGATGGCTAAAGTCTCCTCAAGTCTCCCATTCATTTAAGAGGATGGATGAGCAACTTGACAGCTTTACTATTAGAGCTAACTGATGGTCTCTACTAAATGAGACAGACACGATTGCAGGATGTAGGAGGGCTCCTGTCTTATTCATTTGTCTGATCTTACTTTGACTTTGCCTGGCACTTATTGGAGTTAGTTGGAATTGCACTTATTGGGGCCGACAATCGCAATATTAAGAGGGTTTTAAGAACCCCTTGACAAATGACTGAAGGTGTACTCTCATTTTGTTTATATCGCACCACATGGGAAAAGATGCAGACCGGAATCAGAGTGATTCTGCGGTCGCAGTGAGTGTAGAAAGAGGAGACTCACCTCCATGCTTGTGAGGTTACAGCGATGGGTTCCAGCAAACCAACCCGTGTCGGAACACTGGTCAATGTCCACGTCCTGCAGGTTCACATCCACACGGACAACACCCCTTTCAGAGAGAAAGATGGAAGGCATAGCAGGAGGAGAAGAGGAAGGAAAGGGAGGCAGAGGGGAAAAGGCCAAGAAAATTATTAGGGGACTGACCGATGGGATAAAAATTTAAAAAAGGAAATTCAGAATCGTATTTGGGGAAAATGTTACCAGGCAGGGAAAAAAATAAGAACGTTAGAAAGATGGAAAGGGAAAATGTAAAAGATGTTGGGTTATTTAATTATTTTATGGGCAAACGTGGAATGAAGGGAGGGAGAAAAGAGGTTTCAGGGTTGTCCGTGCAGTAGAGAGAATGAAATGGAACAAAGAACAATGCTCACAGGAAGTCAGGTCAAATGTGTTTGAAACAGCCCTGTGGTATTTGTGTGTGTGTGTGTGTGTGTGTGTGTGTGTGTATACGTGTGTGTGTGTGCGTGTGAGAGAGAGAGACATAAAGGGAGATAGTGTGTGTGAGAGAGTTTGTGGAGAAGAGGGTTGAGTGAAAATAGGAAACAAATTAACAATGATGGGGGTGAGTAATGCGAAGGAGCATAGAAGTCAAGAGGAAAGGATATTTTCCATTTAGTTGGGCTACTTCTTTAGATGTGCCATTTTTCATAATTCACATTTATTTATTGTTTTTGTAGTACTTTGCATTGGAGTTCCAGTTTCTGATTCACCGCATTCTCTTTGTAATTTGCATTCTCCTTTTTTTAAAACAGGAATCATATGAAACATCACATAAATGCCTGGATCCTATATTCACTCCTAAAATTTGGCAGACTCCTTCCCTCAGTGAATCCTTTTCTAAAGTATATCAGTTGTGTTGCCTAAATTTATGGTTTATAAGCTTTTCAAAGAGCTTGAATAAAAAGGAATAAAAAGGCTTCTGGACTTCATCTTGGATCTTGAAGACATGTGGAAGTCGAGTTTTGGTTAAGCTGTTAAAAATTACCACGACATGAATGACATGTACACATATTTATATCTTTGAAAAATTCTATACAAATTAGCCAGTAGATAAACTCCCAGAAATAACAATGCCAATATAGATAGCTTGAAGTTTAAGACTTTTCTTTCAGTATTTTCAAGCCACTGTCCCTGAGAGTACACTCATCAGTTGAGGTCCATTTTAATGTGTAAAAGCGACTTTAATTATTAAACATATTTATTGTGTTTTTCAGCAGTGGACCCCTCCATATGGAACACTTTCAACCAATAAGGATATTATAGATTGTAGAAACCTGTTCTACTAACTCATTACTCCATTTGTTAAAAAAAACCTTTAAGACAAAGGAGCTGGAGATGAGTCTCACAGCAAAAAGTATATAAAGTCCATCATATTCTGCTGGCATTAATTTTTCTAAAGGCAATCCCCTCTTGAGCCTGTAATTTTTTGCAGAATGCAGAAGGGCGCTGAGTCGTCGAAATGGACGTTAATGCTTTATTGTCATTCCCATTAATTGTTGATAATCCCATTGATTCGCTTTGCCGTGTATGTCAGCAGGTTAAAGGTAAACAGAACTCGATTATGATAATGATAGAATAAACTTACACTCGCCTTTTTGAAAGCATAACTGCTCAAATCCATACAAAATCAAACTACATGCAGGATACCATGAATACAGGGACGATGACTGTTTAGCCTTAGTATTTTAGCAATGCTAACATTCAAAAATGAGTAAAAGGCAATAGAAATATATGGCAATGGCTGATTTTATCAGATTTTTTCGAGGTTAGTAAATGAGAAGATTCAACCACCTGATGAACAAAAAGCACTCAGTGGTGTCTGTATGTCTCATGGACACAAAACTTCTATAAAAAGACAGTTTTTTAGGTGTGTTGTTTGGTTTCTGGGTCCAGGTTGGTGTAACTTCAGCCACCATGCATTTGGATGAGAGCAAATCTTCATTATCAGAATCAGAATCATAAATACTAATAATAATAATAGAGGGAAGTTATTTATGTATTATTATTATGCTGCCCGAACCATGATCACTGGTGACCAATGTGGCAATGAGTCATCACAGTGTTCACGCCGTGAGGTGAACAGGATTAGATTATGCTGCAAATGACAATAAAGAGGAGCTCTGGTCGGGATTCAAACTTGTGAATCCGGGTTCAGCTCAGCTATTGCTCCACAGCCAAGCTGCCCGGGTCTCACACGCTCCCTCATTACAGAAACGCTCACATGGAGGATTCTTGGCACCTCTTTCATCACCAATCCCGTCCATTTCTCGCCTGAGCAGAAAAGCCTGAGCACTCGCAGGCGTTCGGTCCGTCCTTTGTTGAGACTCTGCCTGGAGAGAAGCTGTTGCAACCACTTCTGATCGGAGTAACGAGCAGACAGAGACAGAAACGGTGAGGGAAAAGGCGTCCACACCTTCAAGTGGCAGGCCCGGGGTCATTTCTGTTTTTCAGAGGTGTTGGATGTCCAATTTGGGAGCCAT
>JABUIW010043990.1:0-10605 GCA_013363375.1 Menidia beryllina
TTTCTGTCGCTAAATTGGATTGAAATTTAAACCATTAGAGCGGAGCGTTAATTTGACAGTCGGCTTTGAGTTGACACATTCGTTGCTCGTCAGAGTTAGCTAGCGAGCTAACGCCAACGTCAGGGCTGCCCATGTCCGCCTCCCCGCCGGGCCACGGCTCGGGCCTCGGTCCCGCCATGTCTATGTTTCGGTGGCTAGAGGTGCTGGAGAAGGAGTTCGACAAGGCCTTCGTGGACGTGGACCTCTTGCTGGGAGAAATAGACCCAGACCAAGTGGACATAACCTACGAGGGGAGGCAGAAGATGACGAGCCTGAGCTCCTGTTTTGCCCAGCTGTGTCACAAAACTCAGACGGTTTTCCAGCTCAACCACAAACTCGAGGTGTGTATGTTTTGTACGTTGGGGGGATTAACACTGCGTTTAAAACACTATTTAGGAAATGCCAACTAGTGAATGACGGTACCGTAGTTCAGCTGCTGTTTTCGCCATGCTTTTACTTCCGGTTCACAGCACCACCGTTTGACGTTTATTTTTCTGTATATACGAGCATTTACGTGACTCCATCCTGGGACAGAACAGTCAGGTGGATTTAGTTTAGTGCAGACAAGATCCTCAGAGAGTTTTTTTTATACACTTAAAAGGATATTTGCATGCCACGGAGTCGTTGCTGTTCCTTTGCATCAAAACCTGTTTTTCAATTAGTCCAGATTTGTCAAATGAAAGCAACAAAAGCGATGACAAACATGTGCATTTGTATTAATGCTGTTTTTTTAGGTGTCAACACGGTGCCAACGTAGTCACTGTGTGCAGTAAATGCAGTTAGCGTGCAACAGTGATGAGGATGAGAGGACTCTTCCAGTTGTTCATCAACTTGTATCACCTGATTATAAAGATATAAAAACAAATTACACCACATCAAGTGAGTCCAGATAAGACAGCCCCCCAAAGCAGACACACCAGATGAGAGGGGTATAAATTAAGATTTACATTTTGCCAAAAGTAAGTCGAAGGGTTGCAGCCCTAAATCAGACTTGTCTCTCCACCGGACCTCTTAAACCAGAACCCTGGTCCTCAAGGCACACCCAGGACCAGGGTCTTCATCCGCCTCCTGTAGAGCTTAAACGAGCTGAGGAGATGTCCAATTTATTGAAATGAGGTCTGACTTAAACTGGGCATGCCTAACAATTCATTTGAATAAGTTCAATCTACTGACAACCAATTTTTCTCAGTTTTCAACACCTCGGAAACTGCTATATCCACATTGAATGAATGTTAAAGGACAGAGGTTCCCTTTTCAGTAGGCATTGACTTTACAGTTCCTACAATTCCCGTCTGGTTCTTTCGCTTCATGCAGTGCGGTTCTGAACGGAAACATCGTCCTAATCTCTAGTCATGTCCCTTCTTCGCAGGCCCAGCTGGTTGATCTGCGCTCCGAGCTGACGGACGCCAAAGGCGAGCGAGCGGTTGTGGAGCGGGAGGTGCACGACCTGCTGCTCCAGCTCCACGCTCTCCAGCTGCAGCTCCGGGTCAAGCAGGGCCAAGCGGAGGACTCGGACACCATCAAAGATAGACTGGTAAGTGTCAGCAGATACACTTTCCTGTCACATCACAGAGGGAACAGGCTAAATATTTGTTTAATATTCGGAGCGGGCAGTCTTCCAGGTGACATGTGGACTGGAGAGGTTGTGTTCCTAGAGCTGTGGGGTCTGGATCTGTGGTTGGGAGTTTCCTGCTGCCCCCGTGTTCCTGCTCATCATTAGCATTAACATCATTGCCATTTTTAATCTATTCTACGTGTTGCTGTGTTGGCTGCCTCTCTCTGCTCCCTCTGTCCTTCTCTCGCCCTCTCTCTCTCTCTCTCTCTTGCTCTCTCTTTCCCCTCACCCCCAACCGGCCGAGGCAGATGGCCGCCCACCCTGAGCCATGGTTCTGCTCCAGGTTTCTGCCTGTTAAAAGGAAGTTTTTCCTTGCCTGTGTCGCCTAGTGCTTGCTCATGGTGGGAATTGTTGGGTTTCTGTAATTAACTTCAGAGTAGGGTCTGACCTGCTCTGTTTGGAAAGCGCTGTGAGACAACTGTTGTTGTGATGTGGCGCTATATAAATAAAAACTGTTGTTGTTGTTGTTGTGATTGGGAGCAATGTCCAGCTCAGTTAAAATCCAGAGGCTAGTTTCCTTTTGGACTTTAACGGATGTCAGTGTTTGGTCTTAGCAAACGCTGTGGTACTTTTATTGTTGACTGATGGTTGATTTTGACATTGATTAATGGAAGCATTGGATCTGCAACCATATGTCTTAGAGAGTAGGTTAAACTAATGGGCTGAGCTTTCTGATCACAACCAAGGGACCAGTCATTTTAGGTTAGTGTCTTTGTTTTTGTAGAGGATGTTACATGTTCGACGTGCGGATGAGAAGATGCACTGCCAAGGTTGAGGTCATCATTTTGAAAATGGATTGCCCTCTAGGGTTGCTAAAAATCAATATTCCCATGGTGAAATGAACAGTATATAATCCTCTTCCAGTCGAGCTGACCACTGAAAGTGGCCTGTCTGCAGCTCTGCCTGCCCGAATTGTCTTAAATCTGAGCAGAGGGTATGCTGGCTTTCTGATGTTCCCTGTCAAGGGTCAAGGTTCATCCATCTTATCAGACACCGATCTTTCACCCTCTTTCTCTTTCCCCCACTTCTTTGTTTCTTCTTCATTTAGTTTTTCTTCTTTTCATCTAATCTTAAGTTGGGTTCTTATTTCATACATGACTGGAGCTTAATGCAATATAAGTCATTAACAAGGAGCTAATCTTGTTTAGTTGAAGGAAAATCTGCCTTTGGACAAACTGTAAGTAAAAAATCATTTTAAAAAAAGTTTGAAAGATAGTGGATATTCTTTAAATTAGCAGCTTTTCTGGTATTTGCTCTGACAGAAATCCATTACTCTGTATCAGAGGAATGTAAGTCCCATGGAGTAGGACCGTGTGCTAGACACATTTGGGGTGCTGCTAATCCTGCCTTCCTATTCTCCCCCGCTCTGACTGACCGTTTTGGCATTACTGACATCTATCGTTTCTTTGTCTGAGATGAGCGTTTTGCTAATCAGTGACTTCTTCCTTTTCTTCTGCCTCCTTTCTCCTAAAGCCTACACCAACACTGGAAGACATGGTAAGTGCTTTGTTTGCTTGTTTGGGCATGCCTAGCTGAGAATAGATCTTTAGAATGAGTGTTCAAACACGGTGTAGTTCGGTGTGTAGTTCTTCTGTTGACCGTGCGGCCTGTAGCCCGACTACGACTCGCTTTTCGGCTCATCTCTAGCAGCTTTTTGTGTGAGATGCTCAACCTTGTGATGCGCCATTTTCATGCCGCCGAAAAAGCTCTGAACCGTAATGAAGTGGAAGAACATTACGGTGTCTGGTAGTGGACCGATTAGAAAAGATGCTTTTTGGCACAGATGCTATCAGAGCTCATCCGACTGGTTTCTTGGGATTCTAAAGGTCAGATGAACACCTCAGACTCTTTTGTTCTTCCATATTTTTTTTGTTTTTTTTGCGGGGCTGACTTTTGGTTGCTGGGGAGGCCAGAGGGACTAGTCTGCAGAAAAGGTTTAGCCTGGTGACACGGAACATCAAGACCTTTTTTTCCACACATACCTACTCGTGTCCAATCGGCTCTGCATCATTTAGGGGATTTTCTTTTACAAATTGGGTTGGTGCACCGAGGTTTATGAATTTCTATGTGATGCAAATGCGACAGTTGACACTGCAGCCACAACATACCGGCTAAACCTCAATTACTGGACTGCAGTGTTGGTTCAAGTGCAGCCATTTACCCCACTGATGATCACAGAGGTAATGAAATCCCATGCGTGTTTGGGGTTTTTAAAACAGATAGGTTACTTGTTAGGGAGTTGCTCTGATGACTCAACACATCAAAAATAACCTGAAATATCTAATATTAACTTAGCTTAGCTTAACTTGCACTCAGAACGTTTAGCACACAAAGCTGTGAAAACATCGATGCAGAAAGGTTTCTGAAGCATCGTGATATTTGTCGACATTTTGTGGGAAAAGAAGAAGTATTTTACGCTGATATTTGCCGAAACAAAAAGCTGAAGTGGGCAAATTCTCAGCTTCTTGCTTAAACTCGTTTCTCAAGACATTTGCTTCCATGTAGCCATCTGCCAGGAAAAAAATACATAACAGAGAACTCTGAGTGGACTAACTGCACTTTTTTCATACACAAAAGATTATTTTCGGGGCTTTGTGTTTTGTTCCATTTTGAAATAACATCATCTGCTGTCATGGTGACGGTAAAAATTTCGTAAAACCATCAAAATACTCGACAAAAGTCTCTTCCGCGTGGTGCAGTTCGTGCTAACGTGGGCTGTACCTGTTGCAGGAGCAGGAGCTGGAGGCCAGCAAGAAGGAGAAACTGGCCGAAGCGAAGCTGGACGCAGAAGTCCGACTGTTCAAGAAAGAGAACGAGGCCCTCCGCAGACACATGGCCGTCCTGCAGGCCGAGGTGTACGGCGCCAGGCTCGCCGCCAAATACCTGGACAAGGAGCTGGCCGGCAGGTAAGGAGGCGTTCGCCATCGCAGCTCTGGGTTAATGTGGACAGGGATCGACACGGTTTTATCTCAATGGAGCAAACTGACAAAAAATAATTGGTGTTTTCTACAGTCTAGTTCAGTGTTTTTCAACCCCTGTGCCGAGGCACACTAGTGTGCCGTGAGTGATGGTCAGGTGTGCTGTAGAAAATCATCCTATTTCACCTAATTGGTTTAAAAAAATTTTTTGATAAGGAATTAATTTTCTGCAAATAATATGCCATTTTTAAGTATCTGTGCTGTTCTAGTGACTGGTGGCATAATCATGTAATAATTGTAATAATTCCTTATTCCTTATTTTGTATATAATTTTGTATATTGAAGTGGACATGTTAGTTGCAATTTGAAAGAAGAAATATAAAATATGATAAAAATACATTTTTGTGTTTATTTGCTTCCTATTCATGACACTTAAGGTAAGATAAGAATAAGATAAGAATAACTATAGTGTTACTATAGGCGGCTACAGATTTGTTTGACATTTCTGGTTGGTGGTGTGCCTCGAGATTTTTTCAATGAAAAACTGTGCCTTGGCTCAAAAAAGGTTGAAAAACACTGGTCTAGTTTATTCTAAATGTCATTATCATTATCATCCAATTGATCAAAATGGGAACCATTCTAGTTTGAATTATGGTGGCTCATGAAAAGTTGCCTCCAGTTGCAGAGGGTTCATCCGCAGTTGCATCCAGGGCAAAAGTTTCAGAGAAGCAGCTCCTTGGGAGCCAGATTGAGATAAAAGAGCTGATTTGTTCCAGACAGAGGGTGTTCTGTCTGCCTTATGTCCTCAGCAGGCCTCTCAATGGTGATTCAGATTCAGCCCAATTGTGTTGCTGTCCCTCCATCCGAACCTCCCACTTCTCCAGGGTGGTACCCATCTCCTTCATGCTGTCAGGCATCGTCCCCAGTCTGCCCCCCCCCCCCAGAGCATCCCGTTTCCGGGGCAACTCACACAGAGTTTGAGTCAGAGTGTTGATGGCCAGCTCCAATCAGCAGGAACCCGGTTATCACGAATCCAAATAAGTATAGGTCCTCAATGTCCTCCACAGAAAAAAACAGAAAGGTAGGAATCTGTAGTTTCACCAGCAGGGGGAGTCCAAGCTGGAGCAGAGTCTGCCCAGCCCACCAAATCCAGGGTTAATGTAGTTTCCCTCTGCTGCTGACTTTGTCAGGTACTCAGTAATCCAGATGGTTGTGGAGGCATACATTCGTGTTTATTTTATCTGTGATTTTTTTTTAAATGATTGATCCCACTCACAGTGAGCCGTCCAGGATGAGACCGTCTGCTGTTAACAAAGCCACCACCTCTGCTTGTGTTGCTGCTCTGGGTGTGTTAGTCGGCCCGTATCCTCTCACAGAGGAATGAAGAGAGAGTGTGGTAAATGCTCAGTCAGCATTCCGCGTGTTCCTGCTGTGCTCCCATCAGGAATCCAAGCCCGTTCATTTTGTGTGCCAGGAGTCCGATATTACCCGTTAGTATTGAGGAAAGATTTAGTTTAAGATTCCTCCACCTGTTCCAACGTCCTGCTCCAGCCTGGCTTTGAACTGTTGGCATGGTAACGCGTCAAAACAGCTGAGTCATTAACACAAAGGGAAAGGACTCCAACCAGCGCAGAACTATGGAGAACGGAAAAAATGAAGAGGAAAGCTCGTGTAAAAATGACAAGACAACACATTCCAGAATGCTAGATCATATGCAGGTCATCGTTAATGGGGATTAAGTACCGGTAAGTAGTTAAAGGACTTGATCTGATTTAAACCTCCCTTTGCTCCACATGGAAATCTTTGGTTGATGAATCAGCTTGAAGTAGGTCAAACAAGACCTAGATATCAAACCCTGGAGTGGAATATGTTGTCCACAAAGTTCAGCCACCTAAAAAAGAGATTTATTTTAAAAAAAAAAGATCTGTATTTATTAGGCATGGCAAGATTCACCGATGCGTATCGGAACATCGGAACGACCTGTGCGATACGGTTGCATCGATTTGCAAACGTCTGCATCGGTAAAAACCGCACATAAACTCGAGATGCATCGTATCAAAACTACCTGCATCGATACAAACCGATTATTATCTTCTATTATTATGACTTTTTAGAAACGTGTCTTTGAGTTTTGGTTGCGTTTCTTTCCATCCCTGTTGCCTGCCTGCGGCGTGCATGCTAGTCTCTCGGCCACTCAAGTCTCGCCCCAAGCCTCGCGCGAGTAGGAGGGTCTAAACTCGCTTTCGAAGAGGACAGAGGCGGCAAGCTAGAAACCACGTTAGCATGGAGGAAAACGAAACAGAGATAATACATTCGGTTACGCGCTTTAGGTCAACGGTATGGAAAGACTTTGGCTTCTACAAACGAGATGGGGAGTTGGACAAGACAATGGCCATATGTAAACACTGCAAGTTTCAGAGAGACAATCACTCTCTAAGTTGCACTTCCTTTGTTTCAAAATAAAAGGCACAGTTAGCTTGCGTGCCATAACTTGAACTATGTAGTCCATGGTGTACTTTTCTTCTGCATTGCATCGTATCGTATCGTATCGTATCGCACTGTATCGCAGCATTTTAAATTTAGATCGTTCTGTATCGCACCGGATCGCAGGAGGTTGGAGAATCGTATCGAATCTTAGCACTAGAAATTCCATGAATCGTGAATGTATCGAATCGTTGGCTGTGTATCGAGATGTGTATCGTATCGCCTTGGTGGTGAAGATTCCCATCCCTAGTATTTATGTAATATCCCATTTGAATAGCCCCCCCCGGTGTTGGGGTCTCCTTCTCAGGGTACAGCAGATCCAGCTGCTGGGCCGGGACATGAAAGGCCCCGCCCACGACAAGCTGTGGAACCAGCTGGAGGCCGAGATCCACCTCCACCGCCATAAGACGGTCATCCGGGCATGCAGGGGCCGCAGCGACCCCAAAAAGCCTCTGCCCTCCCCTGTGGGACACGTGAGCACAGACCCCACCCAGCAGATCCAGCCCCTGTTGCATCCATGTGCCCCCCTGGGTAAATCTGACCTACGTTCACAGGACCCCGACATGCTGAAGAAAACCCAGGGAGTAGGTCCCATCAGAAAGATTCTGCTGGTCAAAGAGGATCATGAAGGGCTGGGGATCTCCATCACAGTAAGAATTCCCTTTCTCTTCCTGTTTTCCTCCACAACAACTGCTCCAAAAAACATTTTATCATCACTAATATTAAGTTTGGGGGAAAACGGTAAGCAGGTTAAACAGTTTAGAGCAGGGTTCACCAACCTTTTTGAAATGGAGAGCTACTTCATGGGTACTGAGTCACACGAAGGGCTACCAGTTTGATACACTCTTCTGAAATGATACATTTGCTCAATATACTTTTAGCTATACTTTATTAATAATCATTAATGATACTCATCTGTGACAACAGTGACAACAAAATGGGAAACATATCAATATCCACCACTTTATCTCTATTTATCTCTTCAACTGTTAAATTTTCAGATGATCACTTACTGTACATCACTACGTTTACATAGGAGTTTTCAATTTCACTCATTTTCACTAGCCACTGACAAAACCTTTTAACAAATCATGAACTATGTTGCACCATGTTTCAAAAAGTGATCAATTATCTAATGTTAAAGAAAAATCAACTCACATATTAAAAAGACATCTGAAATCTCATGACCAAATCTTTAACAGATTGGCATTGCATGCTGTTCACCAGTGCATTGTAATCTGGTGTGTAACTTGACACTGCAACTGTGAGTGCATATTTCACATGTGCTTTTTCTGTCCGTAGTGCGATTCCCGGTGGGGAGTTAGCATGCTAGCTTTTGTGGCACGAAGTGTCTCTCCACATTGTGCTGCTTTGCCGTCGCCACAGTTTCGCCGCAGATCAGACACACGCAGGTTTATTTTACAGTCGTAAAAAAGAACTCCTCCTCCCATTCGTTGTGAAAGTGATAAGTTTTCTTTCGTTTTTGGGGTAAGAAACTGCACCCATCTCCGCTGCGCCCGCTAGCTTACTCTCCACCGACACTGGTTTTGTTTTGTCACGTGCACAATACTGACCTTTGAACTAGACAAAACTTAAACTTAATATACAATGAACATATTTTTAAGATATTGTCATTTTAAATCAAATCTATATGAATGCAAGTGTGATTAAAAAAGAATAGCAACGGAACAAAATTAAATGTTAGACAGCTCACTATTGAGGTGTGCTATTTTTAGAACAGGCCTGCGGGCGACTCGTGTGGTCCGTGCGGGCGACCTGGTGCCCGCGGGCACCGTGTTGGTGACCCCTGGTTTAGAGTATTCCTCTGATGTATTTATTTATTTTAAGGTCTAATAATGGCAATACTCGGTCTACACGTGACAACAGCTTAGCATGTGTAGGAGTGGATGCATGTTAGACGGAAAAACAACATCAGGTACCTGTTTAACATGCAGGAGGACGGGATGTCCGCGGGGTTTTTCCACGCTGCATCTGCTCTTAGAAAACCACAGAGCTGGTTCGACTTACTGCTGCGATCTATGGGACCATAAGTCAAGCTAAAAAACAACAAGAAAAAAAACGTTTTATTGAACCATTTTACATAGCATCCCGTGACCAGAAATCGAAGTAAGACGCATCACAACAAACATACAGTTCCAACAGGCAGAGTGGACGGTATCTCTAATCTGTGTCTAAGAAGTTTTTTTCAGAAAGGAATTCAAACAAGCATCTCTTTCCATCAACCTTTCGTCCCAGACACCTCGGTATTGTGAAATAAGTCCATCTTTGTACAAAAGGGTCCATAATTGGCTGCAGGCTTGCCATCTTTGGCTCTATGCTGTCCGTCTCTGGACCCACTGACCTATAGTTGGTGGTTTTACGTCCCTCCGGTTTACAGGAATGGTTTTCTTTGCTACCAGGATAAGAACCCTCAGCATCTCTGTCTGATCTGCATCACATCTGTCTTTAGGTTTGGTTCCCAACAAAATCACTATAGGTTATGGGACCACGTCTAATTCCCGTTTTTCCTTGATGTGGTTCCATTTTTCTAAGGTGTCAGTTACCAACCTTTTGCATATATTAGATATTCCATTAATTTCTCTGTTATTATCTGTATTTATTATTATAAATATCCACACTGTCATGCACTGGTTCAGTTATTATCTTACACATACAGTGGGGGAAATAAGTATTTGAGCCCTTGCTGATTTTGCAGGTTTGCCCACTTACAAAGAATGCTTATTTTTCCTCATCAGATGGTTGTCAATTTTTATAAATTCATACGATGTGATTTTCTGGAATTTTCTTTGGGATTCTGTCTTTCACTGTTAGAATGTACATATGATTAAAGTTATAGATCGTTGCATTCTTTGTAAGTGGGCAAACCTGCAAAATCAGCAAGGGCTCAAATACTTATTTCCCCCACTGTATGTGCTTTCTTTTTTTCTCATTTCCCTATTCACGACATACTTTCTTTTTAAAAGAAGACCATGGGGTTGGGGAGGGAGGGGTCTGTTCATTTAAGTTCATAAATGAAGGAAAAGAATAGAAATTGTATTCTTGTACGTACTCTTGTCAGCGACTTGCTTTTGGTAAACGAAAACGAGATATCGCGCCTCCCTGACGGCCTCTGCTGTGTTTCCTCAGGGAGGGAAGGAGCACGGGGTTCCTATTCTGATCTCTGAGATCCACCCGGGCCAGCCTGCTGACCGCTGCGGGGGCCTGCACGTGGGCGACGCCGTCCTGGCGGTCAACAGCATCAACCTGCGAGACGCCAAGCACAAGGAGGCCGTCACCATCCTGTCCCAGCAGGTGAGAGGCGCGCACGTGCGCGTGCACGCCCGCGCAAACCGCACCGGCTCACGGCGGCTGTTTTTTTTGTGTTTTTGTGCCGCAGCGGGGGCAGATCGAGTTCGAGGTGGTGTACGTGGCGCCGGAGGTGGACAGCGACGACGAGAACGTGGAGTACGAGGACGACAGCGGCCACCGCTACCGCCTCTACCTGGACGAGCTGGACGACGCCAGCAGCAACGCCGCGCCCCCGGGGGG
>JABUIW010043991.1:0-10175 GCA_013363375.1 Menidia beryllina
GGAGCGTATCACCTTAAAAATAAAAATAAAAATACATGCTGTCTGCTGGCAGCCACCTTTAAAAAGTTGTCTCCTTCTGCACCCGTTCCTGTGTGTGGGATTAACTCTGTTTCTCCGGGGGCTGATGTTTTTCTATTAGAGATTAGCGAGCGGTTATCTCCCATTAAGGGGGAGAGGGGGGAAGAGTCAAGGTGCTCTTAAACCGAACTCAGACTGTATCAGATAAACTTACTCTGCAGACTCCCGGTTCATTCCTCAATGCCGTCATGGCTTTTCTCTCTATCTTCTCCCCTCCGTTCACCTCCTCAGTCCGTTTCCCTGCTTGACAGATGTGAAATTTCGGCACCCACCACAGTCCCAGATTTAGCATTACACACATCAGGTGGAATTTTTTTAATATTAAAACTGTTTGCGTACTTATATCTTAATGTTTCAGTGTTAAACTTTTTGTAAAAACATGCATTTTATTGGAAATCTACAGAAAAAAGCTCCCTCTTCCTCACAAAAGGCAAACCAGGTGTCCTTTTAGCCTGGAAGGTCCTATTTGAGAAGGTTCTGGAGGGAATCGGGCATAAGATATCAATGTAATGTTTCATTTTAAAGGGTTAGGGCTCTGGTGGATCAGCTCTTAGGATTACACCATTCAAATCCTGACTTCTTTTATTTTTGTTGTCTGTTTCCTTTCTGTCTGTCAAATTGATCTTGTTCAACGAAAGCAAAACGATCAAGACAAATGTGTTACGTCCCGGCTCTGGAGCTGGCTCCACCCCCACCTGCACACCTGCTCAGCTACACACCCGCAATCAGTGCTCATCACTCTCACCTGTTCCCACCTCCATATAATCACCATGCTTACCTGAACTCTTTGCCAGAACGTATCGAGCCTTGTGTGAGTACTTTCAGCATTATATCCTGGTTCTGTCTGCCTGTTTACGACCCGTCTGACTCCGACTCCCGAGCTTGCCTACTCCCCGTTTGTTTAGTCCGCCTGCCTGAGATCTGCTCCGTCAGTCTCTTGATCCTGCCTGTCTCCCCGTGTTCCGACCTCCCCTGCCTGACTACGTGCTCCCGCCTGCTCCCCTGGATTGCTCCCCTGGCTTTGACCCTCGACCAGCCCCTGACCACGAGTTGGATTATCTTCGCTGTCTGGACCACCCGTTATCGAACCTGGACTGTACTGACCACGCCTCTGCCGAGCCCTGCTAATAAGTCTTGTTGAACTGACCGTACGTCTCTGGCTGCTTCTGGGTCCTAATCACGTTCGTTACAAAATGAGGATAAACATGCTAATAATTTGACAATTTCAGGACGGGGAAAGGAGAAAATGTTCTGTTTTTCCTCCAGCTGCAAATCAGAAGAATTTTCCATTGGCTAGAAAACACAAAAATCAAATGGGACCTTACAGTCATGAGTCTGAATTTTGGATTGTTCATTTTATGCAACATTTTAAATCATTTTCCTGGTCTCTTGTGCTGGTTGAATCAGTGTGTGCTCTACCTGAGCCTGTAGTACTTTCGTTTAAATTTTTTACCCTTTTTCCCTAATACAAAGTTGTTGGTGAGCCAGGGTGAGACGATGGTTGCTTTAGCTTTGCTTTCCTATTAACTTGAATTTCTTCAAGCTTTCTCCAATAAAGGGTTCTCCTTTACCCAGTGGCAAACCTCAAATTATCCACATCTGGCATTTACGGAGGCCTTCCATTTGGCTTTATCTCACACACAAAGTGGTTTGTTTTTTTTCCATTCTCTTTCTGCCCATCGGTCTGATCGTTGGAACTTGTTTTAAGGATTTATCTAGTTGTGTTGGTCCAGTAGAACCCACAGCAGCTATTTTAGCTTCAGTTTACCTTTTTAATGAGGCTGACGGGCACAGAGATGCTCGTCGGGGTGAGGATTACCTTGATATCGGACCGATAAGAGGCTCAGTCAAAGGCTTTATTAAGGCAAAGCGGCATGAAATAAACTACAAAACCACACGGCTGAGAGTGGGATTTTAAAACAAAGTCGGTTATTGTCAAGTGTGGCTGTAGTCATTAGTGTCAACAGCACCTGAGCTTTTAAAAGGCTATATCCACATTATATCCATGTAGTAATGAGCCACGAGAAATGCTTTCCAGCTATAATTCAAAAGCCATGTCAGCTGAAAGTCACATGAATAATACATTTATGAAGAGATCCTTTTAATCTCAGATATAATGTCTTTTTTTTCCTTTTTTTGCTCAAAGTTGCTAAACCAGGAAGCAGCTGCAGTTTTAAATTTCTCCACCAGGTCGGTTTTCCCCAAATAGTAATCGCTTCTTTTTATTTATTGGGAATGTAAGTGTCAGAAAATAAATTGACTTGACATTTAGGAAACCTGAGTCGTGTGTTATGTTGTGCCGGGGAGCACTCACAGGTGTTGCAAAAGTAAAAAAAATAATAAAACCGTCACCGGCTTCGGAGGGAAAAACAAGTCTTTGCTCTGGCAGGTTTGCGTCTGAACCCGGAGACTGATTGAAATTCAGGATGCCGGTGAGAAATCCTCTCCACCTCCGAGCTGACAAATGGAAACTTTGGAGACAAAAGGAGCCGGCTGTGATTGAGTTTTCTGTCCAGAACACACTTCAGATTATTTTCCTCCCGGAAAAACACGCTTTGTCAACACATTTCTTCTCGATGGGGGGAAAATGTTTTATTAATTTGAGTTAAATCCAATTATTTAACCTTTGTACAGGTGGAAGATGAAGGATCTTTGTAGGTCATATTGAGTTAAAATAGCACAATTTAACAGATTTAAACAAATTAACTGAATTTGTGTATCATGAATGTTCCTAATTGAGAGGTTCTAAAATCCAAACACTTTTCAATCGGTCTAAATTAAACTGCTTTATTTGATTATGGGAGCATTAGATCCCTGCTGTTTTTCATCTTTATGGCAATAAATCTGTGCTCATGATCTGATTTCTGATGGACAACTCGACTCAAAGGCAAACCTCCTGAAAATAGAAATATACTGAGGTCACAACAATGAGATTCGTGTAAACAGCTAAGTTAAAGACATATAATCATGACATGTTGCACAGTAAATTTTTATACTGATTTCAACAGTTTGATATAGATCAGGGATTCCCAAAGTGTGGTGTGAGAGGAAAAATGTAAAGGCGGTCTGGTAATTACACAATTAGTATTTTTCCACACTCATTAAAGACGTGTATATAATCATTCACTTTGTCAAAATTATAATTTAAACTGTCATTTTACAAAATAAAAAATGTATTTGCACAAAAAATCTGTTTTTGAACGAAGTTTTCCTCTCCACTTCATTTCAAAATGACGCGTTGGTCTGAAAATATGCTCAAATGGATGAAATCAGGGAAACTGTCAGGTGAGACTTTAATATGGCTGTAAAAAAGCTTGTTGCATTTTGTTTTGTTTTTTTAAGGTGTGGGTATTTGGGGGTGTTTTAACCCGGTTGGGACACAGAATGGGAGTTAATGTGAATAAAGTTGGGAGCGTCTGCTTTAGATCGTTGTCCTCATCTGTTTAAGTCCAGTTCAATCCCCGATAAATCCCCACACACAGTCCATCGGTCTGTGTTGGTCCATTTATCCATTTTCTTCCAGAACAGAGCTCTGGTCCCACCTGCCGCCCGGTTCCTGCTCATTTACTCTGACAGCCGCCGGGGTCAAAGGTCGCCCACGGCTCCTGCAGCCGCGGTGCCGTTTCGGCGTCCCGAGGTCAGGGAGCGGTGATGGATTACGGCGTTTGTGTGTTTTGAGCTGCGTGAGACGGAGACGGAGGGAGGTGTTTCCCTCTGCAGCTCCTGAGTGGACGAGTGGGAAAACAACCCACACCATGTCCTGAGTGGGGACGGTTAATCCCGTTTAGCTCCAGAAATCCACAAAGAAAATGGAAAAAATGCTCTTAATTCTATGCTTCTTACTAGATGTTTGGGCTAATTGGAACTGACCCACCAAAAATATTCACCCATCCGTCCAGAAAATCTGAATCAGGGTCTCAGTTTTTTTTTTAAAACATTTTTTAACATTTAGCATTTTTTTTAACATGCTAGCTGATGCCTGCAGTTTCTGAGATTTTAATCCAAGTATTGGACAAAATAAAGCTGTTCACATATTTTCTTACACTTGTGAATGTTCTTTTTGTTACTGTGAAGGAATCTTAATACTTTGGAAGTATCCTTACAACCGTTTTCAGACTGATTTCTCTGAGGGTTATGCTAATGTTATGCTAATGCTAATGTCAGACAGCCGGGTGTTCTTTCATTAAATGTTTGTGTTTTTTTGTTTAGCTTTTACAAATAGATCATGAAAATATGTTATATTCTGTTTATTACTGTTGATTGGGGGTTACTGCCTCTTTATAAGACCTGGAATAGATGTATTCACTTGTTCACAACACTACAAAGGAAATGCAGATTTTTATAGAGTTTAGTTCAGTTTATTTCTTCCAAAATTCGAGTTACATTTATGTGATTAACGTTTCTTTGAATCAGTGAAGAAATATTCCAGTGGACCCTCGGTGCTATTACAACTGAGTGGTAGTTATTACACATTTAAGATCATGGTTTAAAGAAGCCAGCAGATCCTAATCTGAAGCTTTTCCAGAGGGCGATGCATGCCTTTGTTTCTTTTTAGGCTTCTCCAAACGCTTTTTTTGTGGCGTTTGACCGGTCATCCATGGACGTCACAGCTAGTGGAAAATACTGTTTCCCATTGTTGAGACTTTCAATATAGGGGTGTAACAGAATATTTTACACAATTATTTTATTTGTATTTGTTTTTCTATATGAAACGGAGCGGGAGAATGTTAGTTCCGGGATGAGGCCAGGAACGTTTTCTGTGTTAGTCAAATAAAATGTATTCTTCAATAAATAAAATGATAAACGATAACAAATAATAAATAAATCTCTGTATTAGACAAGATCAATCTTCTCTAATTATTAAGAGAAACTTTGCCTCACTCATTTAAAGAACTTTTTCCATAACATAGTCAAATAAAATGTATTTTTCAACCTATCTGTAGCCCGTCTGTTCCACGCCTCGATAACGAAGAAGAACGTGTGTAACTTAAATGGTTACAGGGGTAAAGACCTGTCCCTTTATCCAAACTTTCCTCTAATTTTTAACCGTTTTGTCTTCCCAGCTGTGGTTTTTATTCAGTTACTGTTTTCCTGGTTGTTGCTTTTGAATGAGCTTTATGAATAAAGATGGCTGACCGTGACGGGGGTTTCTCTGGCCTCTCTTTGAAGGGAAGCCAGGGCCTGATTTTATTTATTTTTTTCATGGTTTTTCATGCTCAGTCACAGCTCCACTAGGCACTCACCTGCTCAGTAAATCGGGGCGGCCGCATCACTTTGTCTGTTTGGCGAACCGGGCCTGCTGAGGATTGATTGCTGTTTTCAGCTCCAGTCTCTGGAGTTTTGATGAGTCGTTCATCGCTCTGCAGGGCTCTCGCAGCTTGAGAGGCAATTTGGTGTAAACAGAAAAAAAATGGCTTAGATTAGAAATGGAGAACGCGCTTTGATGGGGAGCATCATCAGACGTGGAGCTAAACCTACAAATCCGAGGTCTCACCACGCTGGTTTTGCTAAATCATCTAAATCTGATTGACTCTCAAAAATCTCCCGACTCGTTCTCTCTTTATTCGTCAGGCGGGGTTGAGGGTCCGACTCCCACTGAGGAGCTCATCTAGCATCACCTCTTATCTGTTATGATCCGGTTTATGAGTATGGGGTCATATTTTGTCCCAAAGTGGATTCATAATGTAATGTGAATTTGGCAACCAGCACTACTCTGAAGATGTTGGGGCTTAAGTATTAAGATTTATAAAAAGTGAACAGTTTTTGCTGTTTACATCTAATTGATGTCTCTCAGGAGACATTACAATATGTAATTCTCTAAATAAAATGTGAATTGCGTTTAAGAGAGGTTGTTTGTTTTCAGAGAATAAATTATCTTGCAATGTCTGCAAGTATTGCAGAAATAAAGCTAAATTAAAAGTAAAGCCAGAAGGAAAATGCTTACACGGGAAAACGGTTTAATAAATAAATGAAAAGCAAACTTATGAAAGATCTGGGGATAAAAAAGTATAAAGCATCAGGTAATTAATTGTCTCCAAACAGAAAGTTAGAAACAAGTTTGAAATAATCTTATTTACTGTTTGTACTGTTGGTACTGTTTTTTTAACTTATTTTTTTATTTCATTTTGACAATCTTTTTTTCAAGTTATGAAACTGAGTCCTGGATGGTAACAATACCGGACATCTTTTTAATCAATTTATCATTTTAGTAACCACCTCAGCAGTGGTCATCGTGGGTTAAAACTCCCACAGAGTCTCCTCATATTCAGGTAAATGTGGGAGTTTTTACATGATTACAGCTTAGTCCCAAACATTTCCATTTCCCAATCAAGCAAGCTTCACCATATTAAAGACCTTTTTTTTGTTTTTTTACACATCCTGGCCATGTTCCCCGTACGCAGAGCAGTTAATTAAGACCGAGTGGGAGTGGATTTGTGTTCCTGGCAAACGATGAAATAAGAAGCGTCGCTTCACCCGCAGACGGTGGATGACAGATTACCCATAAGGCTCTGGGGCCTGGCCAAACCACGCAGGCAGGCACGCGGAGCCGTGGGTGGTCAGCGGCCTGACACGCTAACAAGCCGCGAGCCGGTGGCCTTCTGGGATAAGACCAGACTGCGGATTAAACCAGAAACAAACACTCCCACAAACACGTTCAGAGTCATGATTTATGGCTGCCGGTGGGGCTTTCACAGCGACGAGGAGCAGGAAAGGTAATTATGCTTCAAGGGGAGGCAGGAGAGTATTGGACCTGGAAACTAAGACCAGGTCTTAATCATTACTGTACGGAGGAGAATTCAATTCAATTCAATTCAATTTTATTTATACAGCGCCACATCACAACAACAGTCATCTCACAGCGCTTTCCAAACAGAGCAGGGCAGACCTTACTCTGAAGTTAACTACAGAAACCCAACAAGTCCCACCGTGAGCAAGCACTAGGCGACACAGGCAAGGAAAAACTTCCTTTTAACAGGCAGAAACCTCGAGCAGAAATCACTGGATCCATATGCTGAGATGGCAACAAGGCTCCTGGGAAATCTAAATAATGAAAGCTCCTCGCTTTAAAAACACGGACGGCTGAGCTGCTGACGGACGTTTAAAAGTGGACAAACGCAGAGGATTCAGACCGGGGAGGATACGAGCCACCTGTGAAAAGCTCCTAAAGAGGAGCTGTACACTGTTCAGGGGCTTCTGATCCACTTCAGGCTGAGTGAAGACTTTCATTCCCTAAACTATGCTGCTGGTTCCATGTTTTATCCCCTTTTTGGTCCACTTGCTGTCAAATTTCCAGGGTGCTCCATGCATTTCTGACCCACAGTCCTCTGGCCGGGACATTCAAGAGCAGAGATTCATGTAGGTAAATAAAGTATTTTATATCAAGCTGAGCTTTTGCAGAAGTAGAAGGACACGAGTTGAGATTTCTTAATGTTGATGTTTGTCCAGGAGAGGGGAAAATACATGCAAAGGTGGGAAAACTGCTTCCAAGATGGCGTGGAACAAAATGGATGGAATATTTTCTCCAGACTTAAACTTTCATCCTTTTATTTAAAAAAAAATTCTCAATTGTTGTTGCTGTTTACAGATTTGCTGTTTTTTTCTTTGTTGTTGTTTTTTAGTTACAATTTGTATCCATGTTCTTCTCCTCCTTCTGTATTTTTGGGTCATTTTCTGTCCTATGAGGCTTTTTTTTATTGTATTTTTTTTTTAAGGTTATGTGTGTTTTGGGTAGGAAATCACCCAAAAGAATTTGTTTGTTTCTTATATCTTTTTACATCACATTATAATCTCTTGAGCAGTATCAGATTTGGGCTGTGTTGATCATAATAGATACATTATAGATAATTATAGATAATTCTCCATAGACTGTGTTCCAGTGAACCGGATGCTAATCCTTCATGCTTAAAACACTCATTTCCTCACATTCTTTCTGTAATCTGATGGTTACAGAAGAGTTGTCGGTTCCAGCTGGCCTTTCCAACGCTTCATATATTTTCTGCACCACTCATTAAAGCCCGTGTTGTTTTTTTAATGAGTCGAACAATGCTCAGATGTAGCATCTGAAACTATATTTGCATAATGATTACACAGCGTTTGGGGCTACTTTGCTAGCCCGAAGCGCGTTTTTATATTTAGTATAAGTGATTTAAAGTTAGTTTCTGAAGACGCTGGAGGAGGAAGATCAGAGGTTTTTTGTGCGTCTGTGTGGGCGTGGTGCACGTTTGTTTCACAGTTCAAACTCCCAGCAGCGTTTTGCTGAGCTAACGGAGACGTGTTGCTAATCTGGATGCTCTGACCTCTGACCTCCATCCATCCAGAAACTGAGCGGTCAGAGCTGAGATATTTCTGGCCTCTTTACTTCCTCTTCCTCCATTATCCCATCCATCGTCCCTTTGCTGCTTCTATTTCAACTCTTATAGAAATATTTAGTAACTTTTTTTGCTATTCTTTCCTTCTACCCAGGCACGTGCAGAGGGGGGTGCTAAGGGGGCTTGAGCACCTGCCCCTTTTGCTCCATGATCCCAATGTGCCCTTTTGGTCCTTTTTTTTTTTTTATTCTTTTAATTTGAATTTTTTTTATTTGACACATGTACTGAAATTATTATTATCATCTTTTTTTTTTTGCAATAAAAACAACACAATAAGCCCTCTGGTCACACTAAAAGGTTGCATTGTGCCCTTGTATGCATTTTTATCAATTTAATTCTGTAAAGACAAAATATGTCTGATGGTCCAGCTCTGACTTACATATTTTGCTAAATTGCAGGTTTGAATATTGTAATACTTTCCTATAACAAAATAGACCTACAGAAAGAAATTACTAATAAAATATTTTACATATGCATAGTTCTATGTTCTATGTAGAGAATTTCCTTAGCTCTGATTGTATGTCTCACAATTTTGTAATTTATCATTGTTCATTAAACTCTGAAAGCTATGTGACTTTGTTAATATTCTGTCCTAAAATGTGATTAGATGTGTCCTTTTTTTTTCTGAGCACCTGCCCCTTTAGTGGTCTCTGCACGGCCCTGCTTCTACCCATATTTATTTCCCTGAAAGCTGGTTCTCCTGATCTGGGATCAGCATTCGTGTGTTTAGACCGCGAGGTGATGTCGTTTCTCCTCGTTTGTATCCATCGTTTTGTTTTTGTTTTTTGTCATCTGAGGCACATCTGGAAGGGGGCTTTGTCATACTGACGGGTCCAAATGTGTTTTTGGTACATCTGCTCCCATCCAGAGAAGGACTTGTATAATTCAGCTTCACTTTTTTTCTTTCACCAAGCCAGTCTTTATTTTATTTTGAAGGGTCACGCTGGTTTTCAAGCTGTCTCAGATCCACAATCAGATTTGTAGATAGAGACTCCATCTTTGGGATCCAGATGTTTTACCTGTAACAGGGTTTAGTGTGTTATCTTTCATTATGACTGCATCATAGTACTTTTAGCTTTTCATGTATTTAAACCAGATTTTACTCGGCGCTCATGCTTGTTTGGTCCACTTGTAGATGGATAAATGTATGGAGGAGGTTTTGTGTTAAAGTAAACATCAGAGATGAAAGAGGGGGGGGGGGGAGCACCTTTGTAGGTCCTCCTTCTGAGCAGCTCCTGCTAATGTTCATTTTAGTCTTTTTCTCTTTTCTGCTTCAAATAACAGATTTTTTGTGATGTTTTCCTCTTTAAAGCATTTGGTGTTTACTTTAAACCCAAAGACTGTAGAAAAACTGTATCTTTCTCTTAAAATGACCCGATCCGGCCGTGCTCTTCACCTCTTACTTGCTCTTTTGTGGTTCCACATCAGCTTCGTGTTCAAAAGTAGTACGGGAAATCTCGACGCCGCCCGTGGCCTCGTGTCACTGAAAGCTTTTCCGTGTCTGGACAAAAACACCTCGGCGTGGGAAAGCGTGTTTTGTTTTTCTCGGGTCAGGGAGGGGGCCGAGCTCGACACCTCTGGGATGAACCGAGACATCAATAACCGACCCCGGTGAGATCTGGAGGAAGACTAAAGCCTCTCAGTCTGGTACTTTTAACAAAAGCTGCTCCACAGGAAGCTGGAAGCCACATTAAGTTGGATGGTGTTTTTTCTGTGGAGTTGTCTCAT
>JABUIW010043995.1:0-13156 GCA_013363375.1 Menidia beryllina
CAAGGGGTCAAATACTTATTTCCCCCTCTGTATATTAGAAGGGAGCTTTTGTCATTTATATCCAATTAGCATCCTGGATAGAGACCGTTAAGAACTTAAGGAACTTAAGAACTGATCTTGTCTTGTCTTTGTAAGTGATTGTGTGTTTTGTTTAGTGTTTTTACTCATTGATTAGTTGGGTTTAACAAGTTTCCAGGACAGGATATGGATGTCAAACGAGGCTCTGCCTGTAGCTTTAGCTTCTGCCTCGTCATGTTCTGTCGGAGGATGTGTGAGACGGCTTCCCTGAGAGGAATCTGCTCTGCTTTCTATGTTTGTAACTCAATCTGTGTCAGCAGAATTCTCTCGACTTGGGTTTCACGTGCTTCATGTTAGAGTACTCGAAGCTATGTAACCTAAAGTCTTCTGCCCGAACCTGAAAGATAGCATTACAAGAGCCCATTCACAAGTAAGTCTCCACAACACTGGGCAGGTTTTTGCAAAGTTGAGTTATTTAGAGCCTGATGAGGTCTGTTTTTGATAAAGAATTCGGTTTAATTTGTGATTTTTCTCAGTATTCCTCCCAAACGGCTGATATTTGTTCAGCCTTTTGCGTGGGAACAGGCTCTTTTGGGCACCGGGCTCCAACTTTCCACAAAATCTGACACTTTTTAGAGAGCGGTCCAGCACAGTAGGCCTGTGTCTGACCGGGAGTCCAAAGGTTTCCACTGAATGAAGTCATCCCGAGTCAGAGCCGCGTTTGTCATGGTATTTCCATGTTGGAGCAGATTGTGACTCCTTTGCATCGTTCTGTGCTCAGGACTCGTAAAAAAACCAACATATTCTGTCCAGAAGCTCATGAAGCCAAACTTCAAGTGGTGCTTTTAGGTAGTTTTATGCACTAAAATCATTATTTTGTCTGTTCTTGCTTTTAATTTGTTAAAATTTAGATAAATATGTTGATGGAGATCTTTATATTGGAGTGTGTGCACATCATTGTAAGATTTAATGAGGCTGATGAAAATAAATTAAACCAACATGATTAAAAAATAAACTAATATTTTTCCTGTTTTCTGTCAAGAATCACCTAATTTAGCCGTACGAAAATAAGCATAGAAATAAAAGTGTCAACTCTTTTAGGTCAGTGATGTTTCTAAAACGTTTCTCATTTGTTCAAACATGTCCAGAAAATCAGATATTCATCATGAACCTCTAAATGTTTTAGTTCTCTGGGAATTTACGCCCCCAAAGTCTGCACCTCAGAGCAAGTGTGGAGTAAAAAGCTGTCGGGTTCACAAACTCCTTTTTCTCCATTTTTCCTGCCTGTAAAGCTGGAAGTGGACGGCTGGGTTTAGGCCTGGTTGCCGTGACGTTAGCTGGCTTTTTTCTGCTTTGTTTCGGAGCCCGGGTCGCTCCGCCGTCGGCTCCTTATTCGGTCAAGTGTGGCTTGAACTTTCTGAGCAACCAATTTAGAATATGAGGCGATCTGGGAGGGGGAGAGGCTGTTGCTAAAATTAGGCTGTGAGCAGAGATCCCGATGGTTCCCGAGTTTAATGAGTGCGCTGGTTAACGTGTTGTAGGAGGGGGAACATCTGTGTCTGACTCTTATTGTTGCTCAGATATGTTGCATCAGGGGCGAGCAGAGTCATGGAGGAAGTGGTGAGAGATATGACCTCATTGGATTAAAGCAGTGCTTCTCAATTATTTTCTGTTACGCCCCCCCTAGCAAGAAGAAAACTATTCGCGCCCCCCCCCTACTCCCCACTGTGACTATACATCTCTGCATAACATTTTATCCTTATTAACATTAAATAAAAGAAAAAAAGAAAGACATATGGTCAAACTTACAAAGAATAACTTTATTAAATCGTGTTTTAAGTCTGCAACAGAAAAGATTTTAATTGCATCAATGCCTGAAATTAAAAATAAATAAATCCTTGTTTGACCAACTAATTGCACCATTGCAAAATTAAATCAAATCAATAAATAATATTTAATAATTATAATAACTAATAAACTATAAAAACAACAAAAATAACTAATTTATATTCAGTTAAGCAACATTAACTAATATATAAAACACTTAGCTTTCGGGTGACTTTCTTTTGTCTCGTTATCTTTGTCTCTCCGCTTTTCTTTTCATCCCTGTTAAAAACTTTTTCATGTTGGGGTTTGTTATGTTGAATGAGGAGGCTACAGACAGTCAGAGCTGATAACCGAGGCTAACCTGTTGTCTTTAAGTCGTAAAATGTTGCACTAAAGTAACGATGAGAGCACCACTGCCCCTACTGGAGTGGAGGCGCAATTACACTTTATACTAGTACGGCCAAAAAAAAAAGCCTGTTCCCCAGGGTCACACGCGCCCCCCCAGGTATCGCACCAGGCCCCCCAAGGGGGGCGCGCCCCACTATTTGAGAAGCACTGGACTAAAGAAGGGATGACTATATCTGACTCGTCTGACTCTGAACATGACTTAGATCTTCCCATGGAGCCGAATGTGCTCCGGATCTGAGCCCAAATAAAGGCCGGAGTCTGTCTGCCTCCACTCTGAAACTCCAACATTTCTGGAACAGGTTCACATCTCTGCGTCAAACCACGATGTGATTATGTTAAATGTTAAAAAATGAGTCGCTTTGGAAGTGTAATAAGGAGGTGGGCACATTTCTCCATGCATTATGGGATAATGCCCTTTTGGAAGGCGGTCTTGAAAAAATTCAAGGACTGGCTTAGTCAACCTTTACCAGAGTCTGCACAGTTTTTAATTGAATTGAAAATAATTGAAATAATTTAATTGAACAATTTTGCCTTTTGGGAGACAAGTCATCCCAAAAGCTGAAGGTAGACTAATGATGGCAGGTTTTCTAGTAGCAGCCAGAATTATTCTTCCTAAATGGAAGAGCCCACATAGACCAGAAATCAAGGAATGGCTTCAGCTCATGTCAGAGACAGCTGCTCATGAGGTCACGATTTCTAGGGTGCAGAAAGAGCCAAGTAAGGCTAGCCAAGCATGGGTATATTCTGACTACAATGTTGGTAAAAATTCTTAAGGGACTTGGGGTGTGATGTACATACGGTGAGTATGAATATGTGCATTGCTATATCTATGAAAAGGTAACTGATAAGTGCTGTCATGTTCTGTGTTGCTGCCGGTGTTTGTGTTTTTGTTGTTGAATGTCATCTGTTTATAACTGTGTTATAAAAGAAAAATAAAAAACTTTAAAATTAATCGCTTTTAGCAGGAGAGGAACTTTTAGGAGCCTTACGGCCACTTGGAAATAGCTCGGCCCGCTTTTACTGGAAAATACGCGTCTTTTCTGACCGGTGTTCTTCACCTTATAAGGTCCCTCTCCTCTATTTTACGTGACTCTCTCTCTCCCCTTTGCTGACTAACTCGACCAACAAAAGCTGCTTTGTGGGAGCTTTTCTTTACGGGAGTTTCTCCTGAAGCCACTCCTGTAGCGACGCCCTGTAAAGAGCTGCTATTTACAAGCGTGTCCTAAACCTGTGGCGTAATAAAGCAGCCCGGTTTTAACGCTTTTATGGCGGGACATCACGAGTCTCATGATCGTCTTCTGGCCGTAAACGTAAACGCCGTTTAACGCAGGCCGGCTGTTCGTGGAGCGGAAATGCAGCTCCACCAGCATCGTGTCTTAAACCAAACAACAGCAGACGATCTGGGGGGAGTAACAGGACATTTCTGGAATAGTTTGTCCCCCCCCACCCCCTCTGCTGACTGCACAGAGAGGCCCAGGAAAAGGGGGGTTTCCTCCTCCTCTCACTTAGAGCCTCTATTACCTTCTGCTCTCCTTCTTGTTTATACACATTAGGGTGGTCAAAAGTATCAATAATGAAAAAAGTGTCGATACTAAAAAGTTGTATCCGGATACGATACTCATTTTCAAAAGTACCGATACCCCCCCCGCTCCCCTTCTTTCTGATTTATTTATTTATTTACGTTGTTTATGATCATTAACGTGACGTTAGCCTTGAATTGCTAGCTGAAGCTAATGGCTAATAATAACACGCCGACATTAATCAAGTCTGCAGGAAGCCAAGGGTGGAGATCCAACTCCCCCACATCCAAGTCGGCCATCTTGATTAGGTCACCAATAGGAAGATCCCAGGCAAGAAAATCCTAATTGCTTCATGGCAATATAGACGTTAATTTAATTATAGTGAAATGAATCTTGCAAACACTGAATTAAACTCTATCCATAATATTATGTTAAAATAGTGGATGTTAAATAGGTTTGTACAATAAGTCCAAACAATTTTAACCCCAAAAAATATTTATTTCTCACAATTATGAAGGGTTAGGGTTAGTATCAGGGTTATGGTCAGGGTTAGGTTTAAAGTTAGGGTCAGGGTCAGGGTCATTAATGTGATAACATCAGTAACAGGTCAGTTTGAAACAAAAGACACTAACCTGTCAAAATTCTGTTACATTTTGGGGTCTTTGTTTTTATCCTGGTGGTATCGAAAATGGTATTGAGTATCGAATGTTTTCCTGAGTAAAAGGTTAGTATCGTGACAACCCTAGTACACATGATCCCTCATTTCCTCCCTGTAATGTGTCTTGGCCTTGGCCTGAGACTCGGGAAAACAGCATATGAGGGGAGGGAAAGTGTGAAATGTCTTTCTCAGCTGTTGTGGCAGCTCCTTCCAGACGGATTGAGATATGAGGTCACATCTGAAAAAGCTGCTCTCAGAGCAGAGATCTCCCCATCTAGAAAATGGCATTTTTCGCGTGTGCTTTGTGTTTCCGTCCCGGCCAGAAGACGGTCACCTGGGTTATTAATCCCCTCCACTCTGCTCACTCTTCCCTTTGTCATATTTTCCGCCTGTTGCCGTGGGAACAGCTGCCTTTGATCCACACCTGAATGGCTCTCTGTAGGTGTTGTGCTCATCCCATTGATGTCTTTCTGATCCTGTTAAAGAGTCCTCTAATTACAGCCCAGTCTTGTTTTGGCTACAAACCTTAAAGACCTTCTGGTCGAAAACATTACGAGGAGTTGAATCACAGAACGCAAAAAGGGGAAGTTTCATTTGCCGAACAATGGCCGATCCAGACGTATCGGGAATAGAATTCAAAAGGGGAAAGGGAGAGGACGGGTTGAGGACAAAGAGGCAGCAGACAGATCAAACAGAGCCGTGTCACTCAGAGAACAACAGCTGATCCAGGAGCTGCTGGACCCACTGAACCCCAGAACAAAGTCCCCCACTGAACCACCACCACCATACTAAAATGTTCAACTCCATACCGATACTCAGGAAAATACTCAATACCATTTTCGATACCACAAGGATAAAAACAAAGACCCCAAAATGTAACTGAGTTTGGACAGGTTAGTGTCTTTAGTTTCAAACTGACCTGTTACTGATGTTATGGTGGCCAGTGGCCCGCATTAATTACCCTAACCCTGACCCTAAACCTCCATAATTGTGAGAAATTAATATTTTTTGGTTAAACTTGTTTGGACTTATTGTACAAACCTATTTAACAGCCACTATTTTAACATATTATGAACAGAGTTCAAGGCTAACGTCATGTTAATGATCATAAACAACGTAAATAAATGAATCAGAGAGAAGGGGGGGTTACTGATACTTTAGAAAATGAGTATCGTATCCGGATATGACGTTTTAATATCGATACTTTTGACAACCCTAGTCTCAATTACAGCAAATAGACAAAACAACAATCCTGTCCTAAATGCTTCAGTACATTTTCTCCTTTTCCGATCTGATGAGGCATTTAATGGAGAACAGGAAGCACAAAGGATGATTAAGAGTCAGTCGTTCTGCTTCCTCTTAAGACTAAAAACAGAGAAACGGAGGCGGCACGTGCTGTCCAAATAAATCTGAGAATGCTTTTGTAACTCAGATACGGGAGGCCTGGAGAGGACAGATAAAAGAAGCCAATCTGAGTCAGTGATTCCCCAACAAGAAGAAGACAAGGACGAGTTAAAAGCTGAGGCTCTCTAATCTCTAATGCTAAGCAGGGCTGTCAGAGATGTCTCCCCCCCCCACAGCCGCTCGTCTCTTTGTTCTGGGCTCCGCTTTGTTTTTCTGAGCGTTTCGATTATGCTCGCCGCCATTTATGGAGGAATCCATTCCATCTGGACTCCCCATCAGACCAAAAGAATAAGCGTTTGGTTTGATTAACTCCACTTTGTGAGGTTTCTCAATGATGTATTCTGACTTCTGCTTGGTTCCCATCGGATTTAAAGGAGACATATTATGCCCTATTTCAACAGGTTAAACTAGTTCCCTGGTGTCCTAATGTAATGTCTGTGACAAGCTTTGGTCAGAATCCCATAAGGATGAAGCCCAATAGCAGTTCAGTCCCCCTGCCAAAACAGCCCCGTTCAGAGCGCTCGCTTTGGAGTGCCTGTCTCTTTAAATGCAAATGAGACACAGGCAATCCACCCACTTCTTCAGGGAGGTGTGCCCACGTCGGCACGCTAACGCTACCATGCTAACGCTCACGCTAACGCTACCATGCTCACGCTACCAGGACGTCTCCACAGATAGGGGAGTGAGCTGAGGTGGGGGGGCAACATGCAGGTGAAAGGCTGGAATATTATAATGAGCTAGAGCTAATGACGTCAGAAACTACCCACTCCTGAAACCTCCTGATTTATCTCCTGGATTCAGACTGAGGCGGCCCACAAAAACATGACCGAGTAATTTTTTTTCACACTTTGCCTGCTGATAGGCCCTCCACAGTCCCAAATGTACACAATCAAATGATAAAAAACTTGGTTTTGCATAATATGTCCCCTTTAATTCAAACCGCCCCGTAAAAAGCAGAGAGTCTCCGCCGTGAAGCTGATCAGAAATCATCATCTGTAACTTAAATTACATCTGGAAATGTCATTTAAATTTGGCCTTTTCTGTAAACGGGAACCCAGCAGAGCTCCCTGTGTGTACGCTGGATGGCTGTGAGAAGGCCGTTTACCTTCTCAAAAGAAAAGGCCAGCAGCTGATTGGGGCGGTTTTCCTCTGGAATGCACTTTTGTTCAGCACAGGAGCCTCTGAGAGGAGGCTAAACGCCCCTTTTTTTTGTCCGTTTCTTGTCCAAAAATCACTGCTCGCTCCAGTTCCTTAACAGCTCTGCAGGAGTCTGTTTGAGAAACCCAGAGACGTGTGTCTTCTGGTCTGCTGGACATCGTAACGTGTCACCATTAGGGTGGTCAAAAGTATAGATACTAAAACGTAGTATCCGGATACGATACTCATTTTCAAAAGTATCGATACCCCCCCCCCCTTCTCTCTGATTTATTTATGTATTTACGTTGTCTATGATCGTTAACGTGACGTTAGCATTGAATTGCTAGCTGCGGCTAACGGCTAATAACAACACGACAACATTAATCAAGTCATTAACCAAACAATATTTATTTCTCACTATTATGAAGGCTGGAGGGTTAGGTTTAGGGTCATTAATGTGGGCCACCATAACATCAGTAACCGGTCATTTTGAAACCAAAGACACTAATCTCTCAAAATTAAATAAAATTTTGGGGTCTTTGTTTTTATCCTTGTGGTATTGAAAATGTTATAGAGTATTTTCCTGAGGATCGGTATCGAGTCGAACTTTTTATTATCATGACAACCCTAATTGAGACTTGATTATAGTGCGTTAAAGCCTCCTGGGAAAAGACGTTTTTAAGCTTAATTCAATCCAAAATGCTTTTTTCTGCTCGTGGCTCATGCAGCGTCTTTCTGATGGCCGATCTGCTTGTTTCCCTAACGAACTGCTTCTGTGTGTTGAAGGCGGGAAGTGACGGGGAGAGCATCGGGAACTGCCCCTTCTCTCAGAGGCTCTTCATGATTCTGTGGCTGAAAGGAGTCGTCTTCAACGTCACCACCGTGGACCTGAAAAGGCAAGTCCCCCCCCCCCCCCGGCCCTTCAAACAGAGCCCTCTGCCCCGTCTGCGGGGGGCTTCCCGCTGCCTTCCGGGGCGTTTTCATAAAGTTTTCTCCCTCTTTGATCCGGCTCCACCTCTGACACGCTCGCTGCCTCCCCACTGCTTATTTGGTTTTCCCATGACCCCTTTCCAGGCGGGAGAACACTGCAGAAAAATAAACACTCCGACTCCAAAAGCTATTTTAAGGCTGTAGTTTCTACTGACTTCCTGACAGATCTTGGTTGGCAGCATCTTTTTTTTTTTTTTTTTTTCTTGGTGATCAGAGGCTGGATTCTTCCCTCAAGTCGCAGCGAAATGGGCCGGAAACCCACCGGGATTTTTGTCTGTGATTCATCCAAATATTTTCAGCCACATCCAGCGTTCAGATGGACGTCTGGCTTCTGTGGCCTTCCTCCTGAGTGAGTCAGACTGTGTAGCAACAGGGCCATTACTGGGCGTCTCCTCCTCTGGAACAGGCGGAAAACAAGAGGCCGTCTGGTTAATTACTTTCTTGCATAACCCAGCGGAGGGAAGCTGTGACTGGTTGGCTCTTTAGCTGTGAATGCAAAGGTTTGGAGACATTTGCATTGAATTTGGTGATTATTCCAGGACTCCAACCACACATTTGTATCTTTGTTTCCTCGAGGGAAAGCTAATTATAGCACTTCTCATTCAACGATTATTACTGAGAGCCTGTTGGAAAAATGTAGGCTTGTGTTTGCTTTTTTTTATTTTTTTTATTCTGTTTATTTTGTTGTTTTCATTAGTCATCTCCCACTATCTTTTCATTACAACATTACATCATTATTTATCTAGTTAGACATCCGTAATTCCACAGGATACACAGATAGGGACGAATGGTTCTCCCTCTATCACACACACAAAAAAAGAGATTAATAACATACAAAAATAACAAACATGACTCATTTATGTTCGTGCACTTCTGTTATGCAATGGGAAAATTAAGTCAATTATTTACTGATGCATAAGGGTTGAAAATGAAAGTCAATAGAAAATAAGAGAAACAGGAAATGGATACAAGAGCTACTCAAAGGATGGACGGATCGGAGTGACATATATTTCCCATCTTTTCATAAACAGATCCCTTTTTTATATTAAAACAAAAGTAATTCTTTCCAACTTAAAGATATAAATGATGTCAAACCGTTCGTCCACTGTAGGTCTTTCTAGTTTTATCCACTTCCTTGTTACAGCTTTTGTGTTTGCTTTATTTATGGCTGTTTTACAGAAGAGTGCTGAGTGGTTTTAAACCTGTTTTTGGGTCCAGGCTGGTCTCAAGGCACTCGCTTCCCTCCACATGCCGAAGGGTTGAAGTCATTTCCCTTTTTGTTTCTTTTTGGTGCCCTTACATGGCCGTTTCCATCCCTGTGTGTTTTTACGCTGCTTCTGGCTACAGCCGGGGTTGTTTTTAATTCTCCTATTTTCTATTAAGAGGCTTCACGGTCCTGTTTGTGTGCGTTAAACCGCCCGGTTGTGTTCACACTCCTCATTCAACAGTTGCTCATTTGTGTTTGCGTGTCTCTCTCAGCTGCCGGCCATCTGGTACAGAATGTGCGGCTTTGAAGGCCGCGGAGAAAAGCAGACACAAACACACTCAGACAGACGCTCCCTTAGAGACACAGCAGCTGATTTGTGGATCTTTTGGCTTGAACAGGAAGCCGGCGGACCTCCAGAACCTGGCCCCCGGCACGCACCCCCCCTTCATCACCTTCAACGGGGAGGTCAAGACCGACGTCAACAAGATCGAAGAGTTCCTGGAGGACGTCCTCTGCCCACCCAAGTGAGCACTTTCTGGTGCAGATCAGATCACACATCTCAGAGAGATTATCCAGACAAAACTTGAACACACATTACGAAAGTTAACCTTTGAAAATGAACCAAACCGAAAGGATCTGAGTTGGAGGACTGAACATAATGAAATAATACCGTTAATGACGGGGATTAAGAGCATAATATCCAAAAGGAGCTCATAGAAATGTACCACGACTGTATAAACTGTAAAGTTAAATGTTGAGATTCTGGAAATGTATGACCTCTGTGAAGCCTCAAATATGTGGGAATTATATGGCTTTTAATGTCTTTATTAAGGATGTCCCAATCCAGCTTTTTGATCCCAGTCCCGGCCTATCAGAGCATGACTTAAAGTTTAAAGTTATTTATCTACTTACTTAGTTGTCAGACTCATGTTGAACAGGGATTTACTCTGATAACAACTTAATGGTTAGGACTCAGACCTGTGGGTTACAGATGCTAATGCTAATGCTAATGCTCTGATAATAACTTAATGGTTAGGACACAGACCTGTGGGTTACAGATGCTAATGCTAATGCTCTGATAATAACTTAATGGTTAGGACACAGACCTGTGGGTTAGGAGATGCTAATGCTAATGCTCTGATAATAACTTAATGGTTAGGACACAGACCTGTGGGTTAGAGATGCTAATGCTAATGCTCGTGTGGGATCTGACTTTTAATAAAACTGGATCTGGAGTCTGGATCTAATTTTTCTCCTTCCGGCCAATCGGATCCAGATATCGGATCGGGACCGGCCTAGTTTAAGGATTAATGTATCTCTCACACTTTACTTCAAAACTACCTGGTGGACATTTTATTTTAATATAATTTTTGCTTTTATTTGTAAGTCCATCTTCTCCAGTTTGTTCAAAGTTGTTAGAAGTAATTTACTTAACTTTGTGTATTACACACAAAAAATAATTGTGAGTGGCAACAGTAAAATTGTAGATTCCAAGGATGTAACTACCACAAAATAAAAAATGTTAGGACACAGACCTGTGGGTGAGGAGATGCTAATGCTAATGTGGGATTGGACTTTTAAAAAAAAAACTGGATCTGGAGTCTGGATCTGCATTTTCTCCTGCCGGCCGATCCGATCCAGATCCTATTGTGTATATATATAGTTACCTGTCCCATCAACCAGGAACCAGAACCAGATGTTTACAATAAAAAACAAAACAAAAACTGAATCTGGAGTCTGGATCGCTCCAAATATCCAAATACCAGCCTAGTTTCCACACCTAAACACCAAATCTAAGGCGTCAGTCCCTGATAATATCCTAAGGAATTAGTCTAGAGCTGTTCTACTCAGGGTAATAGATAGATTTGTGTATCTGGATAGATATTTGTGTCCTGATGGAGTTGTTTCTGTCCTCCCCAGGTTCATTAAGCTGGGTGCTCGGCACCCCGAGTCCAACACCGCCGGCATGGACATCTTTGCCAAGTTCTCCGCCTACATCAAGAACTCCAAACCGGATGCAAATGAAGGTGAACGACTCGTGTGTTTGGGCTGGAAGGTGATCCGGCGTAGAGCCGGAGCTCTCAGCTGTGCAGGGAGTGCTCTCGTTGCCAGGCAACCGCGTTGCCACCCTGCCCTGATTGGTGGATTCTGGCCCGGCTGGGGAACACAGTGCTTTTGTTCTGGTTCCTCCTGTCCTGCCGTCCCACCTGGTTTTTATCCTGAAAACCGCTTCGTCCTCCCTGTTTTGGACCTTTTTTTGCCACGGCCTTTCAGCGACCTCATAGTTTAGCTTATCGTCTGTGGAAAAATGAACTATTTTAGCCCTTAAATTCTTTGATACTGAGAGAAAAGAATGGTTGAACTGTGCCTCTGGAGGGATGTTTACAGGCTCGTGGAGAGACCGTATCGTGTTTACCTTGGCTGTTCTCCACCTTGGGAAATATTGAACCAAGCTGAGCTGGATGTGCAAACCAAGGCTATGTCAACAGTTAAGAGGCTGGACTTCATGGCTCATTGATAAGTGCTCCTAAAACTAAAATGTTTTAAGTTTGCTGAACTGTCTGACCTCATGCAGATCACATTTCTTAGAAAGGCTTGTTGACATAGCATCACCTGTATAATCAGAGAAAGCTTTTACTGGACTTTTAACACAAAAACAGCAGTTTTTTAAGCCTTTCTGTTCAGGTTTAAAGCTTTGCTCCCATAATCCATAATGAAATGGCGCCCTCTTGTGGCCGGGGAGCAGAAGTGTGTGCCCTCATTAGGATCACATTTCTTAAAAAGGCTCAGAGAAATCAGGCTCAGAGAATCATAGAAAGGTTTTACTAGACTTTTAATACAAAAACAGCAATTTTTTAGGATTTTCTGTTCAGGTTTAATGCTTTGCTCCCAAAATGAGGTGGCGCCCTCTTGTGGCCGGGGAGCAGAAGTGTGTGCCCTCCTTCAGATCACATTTCTTAGAAAGGCTTGTTGACATACAGTGGGGGAAATAAGTATTTGACCCCTTGCTGATTTTGCAGGTTTGCACACTTACAAAGAATGCAACGATCTATAACTTTAATCATATGTACATTCTAACAGTGAAAGACAGAATCCCAAAGACAATTCCAGAAAATCACATCATATGAATTTATAAAAATTGATAACCATCTGATGAGGAAAAATAAGCATTCTTTGTAAGTGGGCAAACCTGCAAAATCAGCAAGGGGTTAAATACTTATTTCCCCCACTGTAACACCACCTGTATAATCAGAGAAAGGTTTTACTGGACTTTTAATACAAAAACATCAGTTTTTAAAGCCTTTCTGTTCAGGTTTAATGCTTTGCTCCCATAATAGATAGTGAAATGGCGCCCTCTTGTGGCCGGGCAGCAGAAGTGCGGCCGTAAAACTGAGCTGTTCCTCTATCTTTGCAGCTCTGGAGCGCGGGCTGCTGAAGACCCTGCAGAAGCTGGACGAGTACCTCTGCTCCCCGCTGCCCGACGAGATCGACCACAACAGCATCGAGGACGTGAAGGCGTCCAGCCGCAAGTTCCTGGACGGGGACGAAATGACGCTGGCCGACTGCAACCTGCTGCCCAAACTGCACATAGTCAAGGTGAGCGAAGGGAGCCGGGGGGCTTTTTAACGTATCGGTAGAAAATGAGGACTCCACTGGTGTTTTTAAAACATTTTTTTTTAATCAGAAATGGTCATCAAAGTAATTCATAAACAGCAGAACCTCTAAATAGGAGTTTAACCGGTTCCAGGAGCGACTTCTGTGTTAAATATTGGTGTGTTGGTTCAAATCTTCCATCAGAATACTCTGTAATTACTAGAATTGGTTCCAAAAACCTACGATAACTCCTTAGTAAATACTGCAGATAATTACACACAGCAAGAAAACAAATGACTTCTAGAAGAGAGATTGAAAAAGAAATAAATGATAAAGAAATAATCAATAAAAAGGGTTTTTATTGTCCCTTTAGCTCAGAGACTGAAGAACGGA
>JABUIW010043998.1:0-10041 GCA_013363375.1 Menidia beryllina
TTTTTTTTTTTTTTTTTGCTCCTGTTGGGCTGATGGCTCTCCGCTCCCGTTTGGTTTCACAACAATTTCGTGTCTTTCAACATAGATATTTATTTCCGCGTCCAATTTTGTGCACTGCGAAAGTGTTTCTCGGTCGCGTGGCGGTTTAAAATGCTCCCAACTGAGCCTGCGGATAATTTGATTTGTTTTGTGAGCGCGTCGCGCCGCATATTTCAGCGGCGGCGGCCTATTTGTTTAAGTGCTCCTCTGAACGTCTGCTGGGTCAGAAACACAGCGAGAGTGGGCTGATTGGCTGAGAGTGGGCTGTGGAGAGATTACTATTTAATGTCCCCCCCTGTCCATATACATTACACCTCTTGACCGTTGTATCACCCTTATGAAGGATAACAATCGCGCATAATCCCATCTGCCGTGATGGGCCCATCCACTTCCCCGTTCGGTAAATTGCCCTCCCTGTGGAAACATCCATTAGCTTCCAAGCTGTGCTCACAGCTTGATTGTATTCCGGGCGACGGGCCGCTTTTTTTCTCGGCCGTTTTGCGTTTCGAGGCAAGTGAAAGCCTCTGACAGAGGCCGGCCGTCCAGATCGAAGCGGCTTTTTTCCTCTGCGTTAGGCTCATTGTCTGGGGCGGGGAGTGGGTGACTGATGCCGGAGCTGCGTGGACTGAACTGGCGGTAGTTTATCTTCACTCCTCGGGCGCAAAGACCCGCCCATCGGCTTCCCGCTGCCAATCTCCCTCACAGCCCAAATGGAAAAATAGATGGAGATGGAAATGAAACCGTATGTATCAGAAGGCAGCTGCTGCGTCAGCCATCGCCTACCTTTCACATACATTATTTATGCAACGCTTATTCTTTTTCCCTCCCTTATTTTTATTTTGGGTAATCCTTTTCTCCCTGCCCTCCTTACAGAGCAGGAAAGCACATTTTATTTCCTCATTTGGAGGATTCCGATGTCTTGATTAAACATGAAACACTGAATGAAAAGAATAAATGTACATCTTTAATTGCTTGATTTGTTTCTTAAGCCTTTCGTAATTGCTCTTAAATAACTTTGAATGGTAGAAAAACACCAGATCTGCTTTTCTTTGAAGACGACACCATTAGTTTGACTTTTCCATTTCACGATGGTATGCTGTGCTACAGATAGGGTAAGCCTATCTTTTTTTTTTTTTATCCCACACAGACACGCTTGGATTCGGAGGAGCTTGAGTTGACTTACACTCCTGCTCTATTGTTTTTCCCTGCTGGAAACATTTCAAACAGACCACGGAGGCTTTTAAATGCGGCTTCCTTTCTCTTGCAGCGTTGTGTTTCAAAAGGCCGAGCAGCCGCTCAAGTCTCCACATACAATCAGCCTGCTCCAGGCTGGCAGCAGAGACAATATAACTTAAAGCCACTGCATCTCAGATGGAATTGTTTGATCTTAAACACTCTTCAGAATGGACTCGGTGTCCTGTGTTTTTCCTGCTGCTACTTCAGCAGCAGCAGGAGGAATTGAACACGCTCTGTTTTTCTCCCAGGCCCTCCACTCTGCTGTCACTATGGTTTCCCTATGCTAATAAAGATCAGTGTCTGTTTTCCGTCACACCCGACTCGTCGGGCAGGGGGATATTGGAGCAGCCAGGTCCGGAGAGGCAGAGAGGTTTCGGGCTGAAGAGTCGCGCACGCTCGTCTAAATTTGTGGCACAGATTGTTCGAGCCAAGAAGAGTGTCCGTCTTCACCGCCAAGAAAAATAAACTTGGGCTTTTCTAAAGTGGAGCAGAGGCAGCAATAGCCCCATGTAGCATTTGAAATTAATGATTTATACACACACACACACACTGTTCAGAGACGTGGTCTGACATAATATTTGAAATCTTGTCATATGAACAAGTCATTTGTTCACATAACAATACCATTTCAGCTTACCTGACCGGAAACACCAGATCCTCATCATGTAAAAAAGATAGATAAATGAGGAAATCATATTTTCTGACAGCACACCACGTCTTTTCCAGTCTGATGGATTTGTGCGTGTCACAATATTGTCACTACTACCGTGATCTTTTGAGCCTTATTATTTAACATGCTCTTTGTTTTGTCATTACACTGCACATAAATGTACAACATTTCCGGGAAATATATTTTTAGGAAAGGCTGCTAATGCTCAAAAGGGTTCACTTACTTAACCTCTTGTCTTGCAGTGACTGAACGGTGCCAGCCGGACTTCGACTTTTCCGGGGAAATTAATGTTTATTAATCGTTGGAGTCATTATTCGGTTGGTTTAAAAAGGAGGCCGTATCTGTTTCTGAAGGCAGGAGTTCCTGGGAAGCAGGAAGTGGATTGTAGGATTTTGAAGCCTCCGAATGAGATGAGGACTCGGATTTAGATCTAACCGAAGAAATACAATGTCCTCACAGACCTGATTTTGCTGACCCTCCGCTGAAAAGGTGAGGGCAGCCAATATCCAGCTGTCCAAAGCTTCATACAGATGTGCTCTGGCAGGGCTTTGATGAAGGACTGAGGATAGCTGCAGCCGTTTGCTCGCTCTATGAGAACCGCCCGCTCATATCCATCCAGCAGAGGTTTACGGAGATTGAAACTTCCTTGCATTACTTGTGAGTGCCTTGACACGGACTAAAGAAAAAGAAAAATCATTTCAGACAGCCTCTGCAAGCTTAGTTTGAGGGGATGAGTCAGACAGCAACTCCGAGTTTATTGAGGAAAAACCTGTCAGCGAGAAGTCCCGGTTCACGGAGTCGGTTACGTGTCAAGTGACCCCCTGAAAACCCTCCAGATTCCATCATCTTAGGGTTAACAGCTCTCAGCCCTCAGAAAAGGGACAGAAAGGGCTGTGTTTGAAGGTTGGTTTCGGCCTCGAGAAGGAAGCACATTTTGTGGTTTAAAGGGAGGCTCGTGATAGAGAACCAGCAGATCAGCACTGACAGGAGGAAATAGCCCCGTACTGAGATCAAGTCCACTGATGGGTTTAGTTACGTTTTATAACTAGGACCCCCCAAAAAACGGCAACATGATAATCTGTTTCATTTACTTTTCTATATACAAAAAGTCCACAAAGTACAATATTTCAGTGTTGTCAGCGGCCTCTAAATAATCCAAATCCAGGTCTGTTTGTGTAAAACCCCGCCCACTGAATGATCCTAAAATTGCCTTTAAGAAATTCTATGTTGAAATTACTGATACCTACCGATGATAAAATTAGATGCATCCTCTTCATATATATACTGTATATATTATGTGTGTGTGTTTATTTTTTTCTTTAATTTGATCCACATTTAACATTTTAATGAAAAGACCTTGAACTTTTGCATTAATTTGTTTCATAAAATAATTGTATCCTCCAGTTCTCAGATTTTTTAAGCATGAGTTCGGTAAAAAAGCCTTCGTTTTTTTTCTCTGGTCTTCAGTATGCCGCTCAGTTCCCGCTTCTGACAAATTGGGAACAGCCATTCACAGCTGGATCAACATATCTGGAATAAATAGAAACAGAGTTTTGCTACACGGCACGGTCTTAAATCTTAAATGAACTGTTTGCGATTCATGAGAGATGAGCATGTGTTTGTATCTGATGAGGAAGTGCAACCTGAGAGATGCTGTCATGGTGTGAGCATCTCAGACCCTCAACTGTGCTCTCATTAATCACATTCTGAGGGGGGGGGCGGCAATCAATAGGTGCTCGGATAGCCTTATTGTAATGTTAATATATTATATGGCTGTCGGGAAAGATTTATTCATTATTAAATAAGTGGCGACCTAAGTGGGAACACTACAAAGCCATCGTGGAAGTGCAAAAGCCATCATTCCTCAAAAGGCCACTGGAGAGTGACTCAGTCACATTAAATGGGGAAGTCAACGTGGTTGTATAACCAACATAGTTTCTTAGTCTTGTTTGTACGTTTTGCCAGGGGTGGAATCCGACTTGAGAGCAGAACTTTTATATTGACATGAGTCTGAAGTTTTTGACGAACACATTCAACATTTCCTTCCTCCATCCACAATTTTATCTCAAATTGAATCTGATGGCGACATGTCTAAAAAAAAATAGTGAAGACAAGATAACACAGACTTGGATGGATAATATGAAATTATAAGTGTTATTATTATAAAGAGGTTAGTAACCGCTTACTTACAAAAGGAGCACCTAAAAGAGGGAGAGTCAATCAGAAGTAAATTGCGGTGAAATTTAGAAAACAGAAAAATTGATATTGGATGAGATCTGCAGGCCCTCGGGCAGAACTGCATCAGAGACACACGTGATTCTGTAGTGGAAATCAATGAGGGGCCTCAGGAGCACTTCCAGTAATAATGGTCTGTGAGCATGGTTCACTGTATGGTCCACAAATGAAGGTAAATCTTCATCATGCAAAGAAGAGGTGAGACGCTACCACTATCCATAAGAGCCAGGCGTCCTCTCAGGACTACAGCTCGTTTAAAATGGACCGAAGCAAACTGGAGAACTCCTCCGCGGTCAGACGAATTGGAAATTTAAAATTCATTTGTAGAGTTGCTATATCCACTACTTTACCAGTAGTTCAGAAGCTATCATCTGTGCATTTCTGCAATTTATGCAACCGGCCACCTGAACAATGGAGCAGCAGCGTCAGCACTAAAATGCACAAACAGGTTTTAGGGGCGACATATGCTCCTATCCAGACTCCCGTTTGTTTCAGGGGGGACCTTGCACATGTTTGCGAGTCCATATTAAATCTCATCCAGCATCTCCTACAGCGTGGCATGGCTCCACAGTGATGTTCAGGAGATTTGGTGCATAATAAAGCACCAAATAATGCAAAGAAGACCCAAAACTGTGGGCAGCTAGAATATTATATCAGAGGAGACTTTCATCTATAAAAGATCTAAAAACTTCTCGATGCCCAGATGTTTACTCTGTGAAGTGATGCGCGGTATTAAACACCAGCCTGTCCTTTTTTTCATGTGTTAATTCAAGATTTAATGATTTTTCTGGTGAACTAATCCAACATTTAACTTTCATTTATCTCCGTCTATTGTGAATAATATCATCGCTTTGCAAATTGTTCCGCTCACATCCTCTCAGCATCCCCACTTCTCTGGAATGAATGGTGTATTATGTCAAAACTTAAAGGAACGTTCAATCTTTTTCTTTGCAGGACTTTGAATGGCAGGTGAGTCAATGTCCTTATTGCTCTTCGAGTTCTCTCTTCGATTTACCGCTTGCAAGTCTCAAAGTTAAGATACCCGAACCGATAATGGATAAAAACGCTCAAAACGGCAGTCGTGAAGCTAATGGGTGATACCGAAGCTATGTCCATTTTAAACCTATTATAGATGCAGACTGTGGAAGCCAAAAAAAATCTGTTTTATTCGAGTGCCCGACTGCATGAACTCAAACGTTGATGGTCTGTGCAAAAGATTCTTTGATTCTAAACCAATCAGATGCTTATAGACAGGTAATCCATTTGGCCATATATGTCACATATCTGGGTCATGTTCATTATGTTATTATATTAATAGCAATTTGTTAAAAACTACTGCTGGGATGCTCTGCAAAAAGATCGGGACATCTTTCTAGGTTGTGTCCTCCCCTCTGGGCTTCTGTCATGCTTTTCATACATTTCGGAGCGTTTTACATCCTGCTGCTTTGTATTATAAACATGCAGAGAGGAGCAAAAGTTCCTCAGCCTGACTTATATTCTCCCCACCGCAACAAGCCATTAATCTTCCCATGCAAATGAAAGACACTTTATTGATCAAGTGATGGTTCTACAGCCTAATAATTGAGGTGAGGTGTCCCTCTGCTGTGCCTGATTTCCAGTTGTTACCTTGATCTATGTGCCTCACCTTCAGGCGAAAAGACAGTTCAGTACCATTAAATTCACCCCAAAAAAAAAAATTCTCCTGCGCTCACTTACGAGCAAGTTGAAGGATCTATTTGTAGCTCTCAGGAGTAATGAGTCGGCCTTGTAGCTCTGCCTGTCTTTCATTATTATTTCAACATGACACAGCCTGATGTCACAACCAGACAGAAAGAGCAGGATTGAGTTGGAAAAATGGCAGCTGCTGTCAGTGCTGGGTGGAAGTTAGTCACTGGGTTCCTATCCTCCTCCCGAATCACCGTTTCTGGCTGGAAATAATCGTACACACATCGTCACATTTCTACCTCAGTTCTTTTCACATCAAAACACTGATGGATGCAAAACCACCTATAAAAAGCGTTTTATTCACTGGACTAATAATGACCCAAGGCTGATTGATGTTGATACGGGGAAGAGGACAGAAATGTAACCAGCAACCCCTGGCTGCCTGGACAGAAATATTCTAATGACTCTGAAAAAGATAGTATTCTTATTGTGCTTCAATAAGTCACAGATTGGATAAAACGTCCACAATCCATTTGGCATTTGGCTATTCAAGGTTTTGACTTCCATCAGTGTCCCCCAAAACTCAGCCGATGACGTCCATCAGGACATGAAATTTTAATTCTGCCTCTATCTTATGAAACATCCCCCTCTGTTTATTATAACCTACTCCAAATCTGACTCCGCTCCAAATCTGACTCCGTTCCAGTTAAAAGGATGAGAAAAGCAGTTTTACCTGGCAGCGTCTCAATCAGAGTACCATCCTAATCAGGTTGACATCAGAATACTGATGTGCATGTCGTCATTGTGGGTGCTTGGTGAAAATGAAATAACTTCATGGTTAAATAAACAGTAGACTTTTGACTCATTTTAAAATGCCCTTTCTTTGAACACAGTTCTAAACTGATTTTGGTTTTGACCTTTTAACCAAACGTTTGTCATTTGTACATTTTTCTTAGTCTTTTCACCATGATGCCTGTACATCTGTACATCTGTACATTATGTCCCACCGCTGTGGAAAAAGACAAAGAATAAGGTACTATCACATCCTCCAGTGTTACTATAAAACAGCTCAAAGCTCTCCGATCATGTATTTGAAACTTTTTTTTATTATTTTATCTGTGTGACATTTATCCACAATGTGTCAACAACTCTGCCGTGGGATATTCCAGTCCCACAATGTTTGAAATCACATTTCAGCTTTCAGTTTGTGCTAATTGGCTCCAGACATGGGAGAAGAAATTTGACAGATGCTCAGCGAGGAGGGGAATTATCATATTTTCCAAAATGTCAGACTACAAAAGTAATTCGAGAATCAAGAATCTCAAAACTGACACGAGTTTAGGCTTGACAAATGTGAAGACTTTTTGTTTTCCCACTGTTTACCTGATATTTTACATTTTAAGCTGTTTTCTACAGCAAACACTCTAAAAATATCCCCTCCTCCCATTTTACAGATAAAACAGGTGGGAGCTGCAGCCCCTAAACCGCTTATCATGATTACATTTAGTAAAAAAAATCACAAATATTCAGGTAGTTAACACCGTAATTGACACAACTTGGCCGCAGCGGTTCCCAGATGGGTCAACATCTGCGGAGAAAAAACAAACACGACTTTGCTACATGAAAAAGTGCCTCGCTTTTCAAGCCAGGCTGCAGTTCTTCACAATGTGCGAGAGGCAATCGTGCGGCGGGTAACATGCTGTCACGGCGTGAGCCCGTACGAATCTGAGCCCCAGCATCTGCCCTCTCATGAATCACGTTACACAGGGACGCCGACAAAATCGATACAGACTCGGCATCCGTCTGTATTCTTAAGATAGCTCCGCGTCTGGTCACTTTTTCCTTCCTGGCACCTGGTTTTTATTCATGAAGACAGAGTGAGGTGAGGGAGTCCGCATATAGCCCCATAAAACACAGTCTGGAGCTAGAATGAAAGATCCCATGCTCATGAGTTAGGCAAAAAAATGAGAAAAGACAACACTCTTCAGAGACGTGCCTTTCCCTGCGAGGTGATGCGGGCTCACAGATGAATATATAACGATGGATGCTGCCTCTGCACCCCGGCCCTCCATCTTCATCTCCCACTTGTCTGGCGTGACACGGCTGTGCTTTTACATGGAAATCCGGCTTGTAGTTAAATAAATTGCACTATTAACTGCTGACAGGAGCTAACAAAGCCTTATGATATACACCCGCAGCACTGAGGGGAAGCGCACACAACAGATAAAGCCTCCCAGAGATTGTTACCCACCTGTCAGTCACCCGGGCTGCGCGGCACAAGGTGCAAAGTTTGCCTCGGAAAAAAGCGCACGCATATGAAAGGCAGCGTAAATGAAAGTAAGCGAAGTGATTTATTTCACTACTCTGAGAGAAACTGAGCCTTTGTTGTGTGAGACGGTTGGGGAGGAGAGGGGGGGGGAGGGTCTACAGAATTCCATCAAACTCGAACCGAAGAGTTTTTTAAAAACTGTTGAGAAATTTTAGTGTCAGAAGCGATGATCCGACTATTAAAACGGCCAATTTAAACCGGTGGTGCATCGTTATTCTCGTTCAGCCTGCACCGTCTCCACGGCTACAGCTCAGATCCCGGGCAGTTAACAGTGTTTTTCCTCCAGAAATCCCACGGAGGTCCTTAACGGAGAGGTGAAACTCAAGCTGCATCCTCCGGGATTCCTCCTAATAAATAAATGCATCATCTCTTCACACATATTCAAAGAGCAGCAGGGTCCCACGCTGAAACACGGCATGCATGCGTTTACTGGGACGTGAGCTTGTCTCCTCGTATCACTGTAGCAGCCTTAACAAGTGAGTTCAGTCAGTTTGTCAAAGCCTCATTTCAAACTGGGTCACCTCATTTAAGAAAAATATTACTCAGTAGGATCAGTGTTCATCTGAGGTGTTTCCCCCCCCCCCCCCTTTGTTAGCTATCAACAGGTGCTTTTCCATCCTCAGCCTCCCTGGTCCGGTCCCGGGAGTCACGTGTTCAGGGGCGACGGCGGCGGCGGCGGCGGGGGCGAGGCCTCCAGCGAGCGGTTGGCGGGCAGGGGCGGCGGGCTCCAGTCGGGCTGGTAGAAGTGGATGTCAAACGTCCGCGCCCAGCTGGCGAACACCCGCTTCTCGGTGATGAAGCGGTGGTGGCTGCCGCGCCGGCCGCGCTCGTGCGAGATGTACATGGCGCACTCGTCCGGCCCGCGAGGCTCGTAGTAGTGGTAGGGCACCGACTGGTGCTGGGGGCCCCTGCAGGGACGGACAGTTGACATTAGACGACAGTTGACATTCAAAAGCATTTTGAAAAGCGTGACACCATCAAGTGTTTTTCCGTTTCAAGGTTGATCCGCATTCACTTATCTGTCGTCTGCCATGCCCCGCGCAGATAAATGAAACTACTTTAATATCTTCAAGTGGCACCTACATCTTGGCTGAGAAGTACAATAAGTTGTCGCGAGGCATCTTTTAAATTAAGTGCAGTTTCTGTAGCTTCCTCTCAGACAAATAATTCAAGACTCTTACAAGGTTAAAAGAAAGACGCGGCACGAAAAATTAACACAAAGGAGCACTCCAAACATCAAGAAGCCAAAATAGGCAAACTCCTTGATGCGATGCTGATCAGGGAAAACATTACATCTTCCACTCACGCTGATTTCAGACATTCAGAGACTCTGTGGACTCTGAATGCTCAGCGGTGCTGGAGGCAGAGGAAGTCTGCATAGGTTCTCTCACACCAAGCAGGGAAAGTGTTTAAGCACACGTAGAGTTTCAGTTTGTAAAAAAAAGACAATTTTTTAAAGACCGATAAAGTGTAAAACATCCCTGGAGTCAGCATTTGGTTTCTTTAATTGTTAAAAGTTGTTCTTGATAAAGTTCATGGTTCACGCTCTTTAACAATTCCTTTCTTTTTTATTGGAATGAATTTTAGGCCACATATTTGTGTATTTCACGTTTCAAAATTGGTCTTAACTAGTCAACCTCATAACGTGTCACATCTTTGTTGATTTTATTTCAAATCATTTTCAGACTGTAGCATTTTTTAGCAGCATCCATCATGGAGTCATTTAACAACATCTTGTTTATTTTCTCAAATGTGTCTTAAATGTGTCTTAAATATGATCTGGATCATCATACACTATATTGCCAAAAGTATTTGCTCAACCATCCAAATTATCGGAATCAGGTGTTCCAATCACTTCCATGGCCAC
>JABUIW010044000.1:882-12238 GCA_013363375.1 Menidia beryllina
GGTATGACATCGTCCTGGGATCTTCCATCTGTGATGAGGATCCCAATTTTTGGCACGCCTACACGTGAGCCGGATTCAGGCCTGAAGCAGTTCTCCAAGATGAAAGTCAAAGCGAGTCCTGCAGAGACAGAGAGAAAATCATAGGAGAAGGAGAAGAGAAGCCATTAAGACAGAAGATGGAGAAAGTGAGTTCATTGTATCTGAAAAGCATGGCTGAAAAATATCAAAACAATATTCAGTAGACAAAAGCAGTCAAAGAAGACAAACAAATTGATTATAGCTTTTAAAAAACAAACATGAGAACAGATCATTTACAGACCTGTAAGAGTGTTTCCTCCTTTGTAAGGCAGGTTTTTTATAGCATCAAGGACGGCATCTTTGGTGGAGAAAGCATTTAGATGCCACTCGATCCTGGGATCACCACTGTACTGCGCCAGACCTACAGAGATGATGTTTACACTTATAGAACATAACTCTTTTTATCATATGTTCAAACACAGACTGATAACATGTGATACAAGACACCACCAGGATAACATCAGATTAGGCTACTGGAGGAGAACAGTTAGGACTCACCTATCCTTGTCTTATCGGTTCCAACATCAAAAGCAGTCACCAGATTTTCCAAAAACATGCGGACCAGCCTGAAGTTGACCCGACCAACACTCCAGGAGCCATCCACCAGGATCACAATATCTGCAATGGCCTCATTGTGGCACACAAACTGATCCACTGAGAGAAAGAGAAAGAAGAGAGTGACATAAATGTAGACAGTTCATAACTAACAGCTACAGCTCAAGTACAAAAATGATCGCACTTTACATCTCTTTGAACAAGTAATCTTTCATTTTGGATGTGCAAGTTTGTCAAATTTAACTCAGCAATTGCAGGTAAAAACTCCACAGGCAGTTTGCACTAAATGATCCCCTTTGCGCAAACATATCATGGGCCTCCTCTTTTCTGAATATGTAAACAGTGCTTAATATGAGAATGGCATGCTGAGGTTCACCAGTAAACTCTTGAGGAAGCATGGAATTGCTTGAGACTCCATCTAGAAAGCAAGTTACATTTGGTTTGAATGAATCCTGCTTTGAATCCTCACAACATTTAATAAATATTTCTGAATGTTCTGTAAAACTGCCCTGTCAACACACAGTCACACATTTTCTCTTTATTTCAGAGGAACATTTCTTGATCAAGGTCAATGATCAGTTTAATTTCTGATCAAAAGTGACTCATTTACCTGCGTCTTCTTTGCTAAAATTGTAAGAATATTCTTAAACTTGATCATATCTTGACTTTCTGACATACCTAACTACGTTTACACAATCACATTTAGGCACACATGCACAATCACACGCTTCCAATTATTATTTGTTATTGTTATTTGCACTGCTTTCCTGGGCAATACTGTATGTCTTTTTAAGATTTTCAATGGAACTTTGGATTAAAGAATGTAAGGAGAGGAACATAACCAAGCAACAAAAGACCAATGAAAACAATTAAACACACACACACACACACACACACAAAGCCACAGGTATACTGAGAATATATCTTTTTTATGCAAAGTAAGACAATAGCATCTTATGATTTGGCTAAACAGAACAAATATACTGAGAGGGGAAGTATGGGGGTATTATTAAATGTGACAAGCCTTCAGGACTCACAAACCAGGTGGTAAATAGAGGATTAGATGGTCAGTAATTACAGCAAATTACAGCTCCAACTTTGTTTGCACAGTGGTGAGAATGTCACTTTGGTGTAATGTCAGTGTTTAACATCTGAACCATTATTCAAGGTTTCCCCTGTTCTTCACATTATTCTGGATGATATCTTAAACGGTTCTGAAGGTATTCATTTGCTCACATCCATTTTCTTTCATTTTAAGAAAGAGGATTTTGGCTCTATTTCAAAATATTTGAAAAAATAATCTATAATAATCTAATAAATAGAAAATGACAAGACTTTCTACATTTACAAGACAGTCAAAAATTTTCAGCAAATTCACAGCTTGTGAATCCCAATGTCAGTTTAACTACCGTGAGCTGTTTTTGTATTGATGCACATAAGTAGAAAATGTGCAAACTGAACTACAGTACACACGTGCATATACACTAAGCATAGCAGACATGCAAACAAGTGACCTTTCCAACAGTCCACCTGGTGTCCATGAAAGAGTGACTGCCCACTTTTTACAACTCACAGCCCAAAGAGTAGTCTGTTGAGCTGTGGGAAAGAATGTGTGGCTCCAAGACAATTGAATTAACTGTGTGGGAGTGCAGTCTTGGGTACAAAAAATTTCACTGCAATAGTGGAAGCGACAGTTAACTGCAACATCTCACAAAACTGAATCAGACTGAACAGCTCTGAGAATAGCTTTGAAAAGGAAGAATTGTACAAATCAGTAAGAAATGAGAAATGTTGTAACCGTTTATCAACGCATTAGTAAAGCACATGGAGTTGTGAAGACCCACAGATGTTGTAAGACTGCATATTGAACTTAGACACACTCAAACATAGCATTGTTAGAGTTGTAAATGCAAAAAGAAAATAATCTAGTTTTGTATCAAAGCTCTTAACACACATCTTTTTCAGAAAACTTTTCTACCCTCTTTCTCCTTCTTTATCTCTGCCTCCTCATTAACTATTTTTTTCCCAGTTTTTGTTTTATTTATATCTGACCTCTATTCACAAGGGATTAGATTGAAGCGTCATTTCACTCTGCGATTGTGCTTCAGTGTCTGGAATTATCATTGCGGGCAGTGACAGGCATACAAATGGATGGGGAGAAGTGGTAACAATCCCAATACACAAAGTCTTTCCTTCTTTCCAAAATAACTGATTCCAGGATCAACCTGCTTTAAGAAGGACATTTAACCTTGAACATGAGCCTAATTTATTGCAAAAACAATTTAACACACATTACCAAAATTGTTGAACAAGTAGATATACTTAGTATTTAACATACCTCAACACAGTATCAATCTGAAGGAATTAATAAATTAATGAGCGTATCAGCCTTTTTCTGTAAGCTGCAGCTACGTTGTAACGTATTCCCCCCTTTTTCTGCATATGTTTAGGTGTGCTAACAATTTGCTGTAAAAACAATAACTGAAAACATGATCAACAGAACAAGTTACAACTCTGAAGCCACCAACCAGTATGCTATTTCACCTTCTTTCAGTGAAAAACCACGGCCTCAGATTTAGATGTGCTCCATACAGTCTGCTAAACACTTTGCTACAAAGCACTCCTCAGACCCCTCAGGGACAATGCTGCATTGTAAATGTTGGGAATGTGATATCTTGTTCTTGTGGAGCTGTTGTTGGGTCTCTCCTATAAAGAGGTTTCTCACACTCTTTTTTTATTGCACTAGACTGCATATACAACGTTGCTTAGTTTGAAAATGAGTGAAAGATTATATCTTAATCAGAATTCCAGCCAGTACAGAAAATATACTGGATTTAAAAAAAAGTTGTCTCATATTCAAAACTTTATATCATATACTAGTGGTTTCAAGAGGAGAAAAAAAGATTTAGTTTATTAAGTCCAAAACGGGCAGTAGATTGAGTGTAATTTGCTCAGTAGCCATCAATATTACTCAGACAAGCTCAGATAGGCACACACATTCATATTCATCTGTGAAACCAGGTTTGCACGTGTGTGTGTGTAGGAGAATCCAAGCTGTGTGATCTACTGGGTTTAAGGTGTAATCCGACAGATGTTTGTGTCATGCAGAGAGAGACCTTTCCCTGTTTGGCATCCTCATCTTTAAACCTCTATCTCATTTTGTTCCATCCAATTTAACACGTGGACGGATTAGATGCCATGTGAATACTGAGAGCAAAAAGCTACCTATAAAGTCACTTACCATCTAGTTTTCTTTTTGGAATTACTAATTTGCAAATACATGAGTAAAAATGACATATATTAAATCAGAGCAATGACTGTACTCCATGGAAGATGCAGTACATGGCTTTTGAGCTTAATTATAAATGCACGTATTTTAAGTGTATCAGTTTAAACTATTACATGTGAATGCACAAGCATTCAAATGAAATTTTCTCTCCTCCTCATCTCTGCATTTTCATCCATTCACCAGCTAGCAGCACACCCCTTTAGCTACAAAGCCGTTGACATCTTCTGTGTTCACTGAACATTACACTGACTGGCAAACACTGGGAATCAAAATTAAACAGGGAAAATGTTTGCAAAGTGTGTAACTGCTCATTCTGGAAACAACAACACAAACACAATTATCGAAGCATAACACACAGCACCAAAGGGCTCACACTGTATGAATGTCAACAGTGAAATAAATGTATGGAGATTAACACAAATAAGCAGATTCAGTTGGAATTCAAGATTTGCAACTTCGTCTCGGACACAACCGACATGGTAAATATAAACCCTCTTATTGGCCCCCAGTTAGATTTGAACAATGTGTTTTCCTTGGGTTCAATGTATGCATCTGCACATATAAGCCAGGTGTGAGCGCTGCTTTACAGATTCAGTCAACCCTGTCAGGCGGTAGCACCACGTATTGCACCACAGCATGGAGAGCTGCCCATTGCTGCGCTATGATTTTTAGGTCTGCTGTTAAATTGACTCTGAATGCTTGCATACAAAAGTTAAGTCAAGGATATAATGGTTGCACTGCAATTGCCATAATGGTCTACCCATTTAAGAAGCTGAAGAGATCTGCTCTGCATCACTGCCTTAGTTACTGATGTCCACAGCTATGCGCAAGTGCATGTGGGGTGATGATACATGGAGTGTATTTGTTAAAACAGCATGTCCAAATTCAGTTTGCTCATTTCAAATTGATCTTGTGAATCAGCCAGATAATTAATCAATATACTCATTTACCCAAACTGCTGTGTATTTGCTGCTCTGTGCATCCCATGCTGAGACAGAGCAGGGTTTTTTAAAGCTGTTGTAGCATCAGAGAAAGTCAGAGCTCAAAGATACCGTCACAGTAGGTGGAGAAGCTTCTCTCACTCAAGAATTCCATCATGCTGAAGTAAGCATGTGCAATTTCAGCAATGCACAAGAGTTGAATTTTTTTTGTTAATGTATGATAGGTATGACAGAGGCTAACAGGTATCAGTTTACCACAACTTGCAAACAATGTAGAATTGTGATTACAAAATTAGAAAAGATCTGGGTTTTAGCATCAGTCAGGTTTTGAGCTTGACAGCCATCAGGGCTTACAGGGTTACAGAGCACATTTAGCTAAATACAGCCATGAACAGTCTGAATATGTGTGCACCCATCATGTGAGCTTATACTCACAGTTGTCCAAATAATGGCCATTATAAAATGTTTAGAGACCGTTTCCCAAAAAATATTTTACTGTGCTACACAAGGGACCATTACCGGCTTTGCTCTTGCTTTGACAAGCAAAACAGACATTCGTTGCCATTGGTTGCAGAACTGCTTGCAGAGTATTTGGATGAAAGAGGAATTGAACTCTCAGGAGAATCTAATTGTGCATCAGAGAGCGTATGCATGCACATCCTATGAACTTTTTAAACATGAGAATAGATACACTTTGGACATAGCAATGGACAAAAGAAAGAGACTGAGAGAAAAAATTAGGACTCAGATATGCTCTACAAGTAATGCTCATAGGGCACCAAAATGCCCATTAAAACACTTCGGAATCAAGTTGAAATGGGAAAAAAAAACAGTCTAAGGAACAACAACAACGGCCGATTCTTGATCTGCACTGGCTGGTCCCAGAGCAGTAAAAAAGAGCAGAAGATCATGCTTTGACACTTTGGAGTGCTCAGAGACAATTTTATTAACTGCCAGATGATTAATGGCGCACAGACGGAGTTTTTTACTGCCAAACATAAAGCTGTCAGAAGCAAATAGAAAAACTTTTTTAGTTCTTACATTAGCATTATCTTTCCTCAATTGAGTGACAATCAAGTGCTGTTTTTGTTTTACCTGCCAACAAGTTTCGAACTTTATCACAAGGACAATTAAAACTCCAAAACATGAGAAAATAATATCGTCAACTTAAATGTTTTTTTTTTAATGCAACAGAGGTGACAGATCATTAAAAAAACCTAAAGCTGAAGTGCCCTGTAGCTTTGGAGATTACACCCTGAAATGTAAAATAAACGGTTTACAAAATTTGTTTCTCTTTTTTTCTTCTTTTTTTAAATTAGTTGGAGAAACCTAAAAACTTTACTTATAGCTTTGTTTTACATGTTCTTTATCCTAGAAAGCCAGCACTAACCAGCTGGAGTAATTGGATGGATGTGTTAGAATAACACTGTTTAGATTATTTTAGGAAAGTATCGATCGGCAAACATATCCTTTGTAAAATTAGTAGGATGGAACAGAAGGATCATCTTTTATACAGAAAAGTGCACAACATATTTCTTTTGATTACTTTTTTATTCTACAGTTTAAAACATAACCATCTCATGTCTTCCAGCTGAATGTGTTTTGTATTTTCCATGAGTGTAGGTGGAGTCAGCTTAGCCTGTGACTAGCTGAGAACAGAGAAGGTGGGGGCCATGTTGTAGGACAAGAACTCCTCTCAAGTGCTTGGAAGACTAAGATACTTTGAGGTGAGATGAAAGCTCTAACGTTCTTGCCCAGTGCTTTTATTTTTTAGCCATGAATGCAGACAGAAAGAAAATATCTAATGAGAAAGAGGACCAGTTAAAGTCCATTGCTCTGCATGTCGGTCAAATGATTTATTGATTTGTAATATCCAAAGGTATTCAAATAATGCAATGAGAATAATCAAATGAGAAGGGGCATGCCGAGCAGCTCTCTCTAGCGTCTGACAGATTATTAAATTAATCATATTCTAATGGCCGCTGCTTACCTGGAAATTTCTGACAAACTGAATTTTTTACCTGAATTTAAATGGTTCTACTCCAAATGTGACCTGCTCCCTGAAACAAAAAGGAAAATATAATATATATTTATGGATAGGGCAGTCCATAATAATTGCAGGGAATTCATTAAATTTTGAAGTAATTAAATAACTGAGTAGCCGCTGAAGCAGTTAACTGCTGGACATCAATAATATGGATTTTCACAGGTTTCCAAACTAGTATTTTGGAGTATATTATATATTTTGGAGTGGCCATTTCAATTAATGCCACTCTAAGAGCACACAGGAATGTGCTGGACAATCTGTATTTAACCCAGAACGCCCTGTACTTTAGCTCTGAAAGATATGGTTAAATAATTTGTCGTGCATCTTCAGAGCAAAAAGTGGGTGGCCAAGGCAGTTATTTTGCAGAACAGAGGGATTTTCACAGCTCATCTCTGTCAAACCCTCCTCATCCCCACATCAACACACATCCCATCAAACTCATGTACCCACATAGCGTTAACGTCCATTTTAGCCAAAGTTGACATGTTACACAGTTTTAAAAAAATCTTTCTATATTCATAAAAACAGAAGTCTAAAGAAGGCATGTTTAATGCCTCCAATACAGAAACATGCAAACATGCAGAGACCCAATCACACACACACACAAACATCAGAGAGATGGAAGTATAAGCCTGCTGTTAATAAAAGGCTTTATAAACAACCCACCCAAACATAAAAGCAAGCCGATTACTACCCTGGAACAAAGTGCTGATGGACTGGGCTAGAAGTGGCAATAAACATGCAAACACACCGATACACACACGCAAGCACTCCACAACACCATTTCTCTTGGGCTCTGGTATTATCATCAAGTTGTATAAATAAACACTTCACCAAAAAATAGGAGAAAAAGAAATAGTAATATGTTACAGCACAACAGATAAGCGTGTGTGTTGCTGATCCACAGCCAATCTTATCATCTTCACAACAGCCCAAATGACAGCATAGACAGACAGTGAAGTCACAAAATGTACATAGCCACGGCAGGATATTACTATAATCCCCTTCAGGTTGGAAGTAGAACACTAATCAAGGTCACTGTGCTGCAGTGAATGATGAGTGGGCCTGATTATAGAGTAAAGTATATTCAGCTTTATGATCTGCCTACGGACAGGAAGAAGGAAGAAGAATGGAACATCTCTGAACAAAACTCCTATGTGTGCATCTCAGAGGGACAGAGATGTTGTTCCCTGAATAATCACTTGTTTTTGCTTCTATAAACTGATTTAAATTCAATGGTAATGTAATGTAATGTTTCGTTAATGCACACCCTCTAATGTTTCCTTCCGTAAGAGCTTCCTAATGTGACGTAAAGGTTAAATAGTAACAGCAGTAGAGGAACTCAAAAGAAAAGTCCCTCCGTATTATCTGGAGATACCTTCCAGCTCATACATGAAACTAAATCTATTTTCACCATGTTATCCTTGGGCTATCCTTTACCAGTTTAACTCAAATCAAAAAGTAAATTATGTAATGTCCCAAAGTTATCAGAAGATCATAAATTATCATAAATGAATATCATATGACCTCCATAATATCCACAAAAAGGGAGGGAAGAAAATTCAATGGCTTCCCAAGTGTGTGTTTACAGAAAAAACATTGTTGTATTAAAATAATAAACAGCCCTTTTTACATAACGGCAAAAACACACATAAAATAGGCAATAAAATTAATTTATGGTCATTATAGAACAGATAAAGTCTTTTGAAAAAGATGTAAACAAGAAATTGTGATGTGAATTGTTAATGTATTACCATCCAAGACCTGATTTAATTTGAATTGGGTCAAATTCAAGGATAAATTGAAAATGTTTATGATTTTATTGTTCTGTATGTGTTCCCCTCGTCTGCTCCATCAATAACCTTTAGGTGTTTATATAGCACTACAAGGAGCAAAATTATACTCTCTAAATTATATATAGGTATATCAATGCTTGGAATGAGGACAAACAAGATAGTAAGTAGCTCAGAATACACCTTGAGAATGTATTAATACATTACAATGTCATGAATATTTCTCAACAGCTTTATCTTTTGTCCTCTTGACAGCTGTTTCAATGTAAAAAAAATTAAATAAAAAACCCAGTGTGCTCAAATAAAAAACACTCTTCACCCCTGTGATGGAATTCTTTAAGAGCACTTGCTTAAGGTCAGGGGTTTATTTAAAAAAAGAGAAAAGTTTCAGTTTTGTAAAAATGAACACATTCACACATCAGATATGACTACAAGCCCCATATACATCACCATCTTACCTACTTCAACCTGTCTCTTACATAACACAAAGTGCAAACCAGATTATTGCATATTAATCATCACTTCATAGCAGACAATGGCAAAAACATTTTTTCTGTAGATAACAGCCATTTTAATGAATGTTCGTGCATGCATTAAACAGCAAGAAGATTTACGTTTCAAAAGTAAACAAAGTCAGACATCCTGTGGCTAAAATGGATAATTAAACTGCACAGACACATGTGAACGGTATGGGTCATTCATCCAATATTAGGAGTTCTAGTTGCACCTGTAGTAATTTGCTAACGCAGGGTGTATAGAGTTTGCTTTTCAGTGTGCCGGTGTGGATGCTGTTAGATCGATTTAAAGTGACAGACTCCACAAATAATTGTTTTCTTAATCTGTGAAACCTGTATTGAAGACAGCACCAACATCTGTTTTTCTTACCACCAAACATCACTACAGCAACTGAATGAAGGATTTTTGGTGCAGAATCTCACTGGGGAAATTCAAATGTTCACGTTCAAGAGTATCTTTTGCATGTGGTCTTATTTCCTAGAACCCATTTTTTAAAATGTGTTTGCCATACCTCCAGAGATCTCATTGGCATCCTGAGGGGGTAAGACTAATTCAGTCAGCTTTTGAGGCTCTGAGTTGTCTCCTCCATCATTCTCACCTCTGTCCCCAACATGAGCTAGAATAGGGTAATCAGAAATAGAGGTTAACAGAAATATAATGGACAGGGTGAAGGTAGATAAAAACAAATAAAATAAGAGGGGAGGAAGAGAGTTGAAATTAGGATAAGAAGAAGACAAAAAAAGTGAGATTATATTCTTTAGAAAGAGAGAGGTTCTATCAAGAAATCAAATCAGGTTTCTGTAAAAGAAGTGCAAAACAGACAAGGAAGAATTCAAAGGAACATCACCACAAAACATAGGTCTTCTGCACAAAAAAGAAAAGATGAGCTGAAAGCAAAAGACAAAGAATGTCTGCAGAACATTGACAAAATGAGAGAAACAAACCTTTAAATCTGCCCTGAAGTGGTCTGCTCTGCTCGCTGCCTCTGACCGCCATAATACTGAAGGTGTAGCCTTTAGAAGGATCGTAGTCTGTTATCAACACCTTAGTGTGAGATTTGGACACAATGATTTCCTTCTGCTGACCATCTGAAATAAAGAGAAAAAATAAATGGACCCACATTCATTTATTTTAGTTGCTGCTTGTAAGCAAAGATTTGCATTCACTTGGGAAAGCCAAAATAAAGTTAATTTGCCTAAAAGACTCTTAAATATTCTTTTGTGTAAAAGCAAGAGAACATTAGAGTCAAGGTACAAACATTCACCTCCATAATAGATTTATTGCTACATCTTAATGTGGGCACACAAGACTTATCATACAAGCCGCAAAAACAAATACCCCTGCCCTCTGATAAAATGCTGAACTTTTGTTCAAATAACTATTATGTTTCTACATCCCCTCTTAATACACATCACGTCATCAGCCATTTAACTTTGATCATGAGATCATTGTTTGAAATAGAATGGGCCCACTGCTTCAGCTCTGTCCCCTGCAGACCAACAAGCGTGGACACCTGTAGGGGAAAATACAGTAGATCCTTTCAAAGAGAACAGCAGGTCGGCTAATACTGCAGTCATAAGTACCAAACTTCATGCTCAGCAAGCGCAGATGAACCAATTTATCAACAAAAATACTTGAAAAAAGGAAAATCATCAGGTAATGCAAGTTGAGTTGAAGCATTGACTGACATGGTATGCTTGAGGGGTTACAGGATCTAGGCACAGGCCAAGAAGCTTAATGGAAAAACAAGGTGCTCAAAAAGGAGTAACTTATTGTAAAACCATAACAGAAAGAACAATCATGCCAGATTAAAAAAAAACTCATCCAAACTAACCAAAACAAAAAAATTGCAAGGACTACAAAGACCAAGAACAACAACCTGTAAAGGGACGAGGAGACTCCAGAAGGAAGATGCATAAAACAACAAATGGTAATGAAACAAGCATGAAGATGGCAAGGAACTGATAAAGAGGACTGAACTATGACATCCTTTATGCAGAGGAAAACTGACATTGAATAGGCAGCTAAGGACAGAGAACACAGGTGAGGAGTGTTGACCAGGTATCTGACGAAAATGAAGGTGGAAGAGTTACAGTTGTGGTCAAAAGTGTACATACACTTGTAAAAAATCATAATG
>JABUIW010044001.1:0-19217 GCA_013363375.1 Menidia beryllina
ATTGATTGATTGATTGATTGATATAAGGTTGGACCGAAAAGTTTCCTCCAGCTGCCATGTTTTTTCCCAGAGTTCACGTTCAGCTGTTGTCATGCCAACGTGGGCACACCTCCCGGAAGAAGTGGTTGTTTAAAGAGTTTAAAGAGACAGGCCCTCCAAAGCGAGCGCTCTGAACGGGGCTGTTTTGGCAGGGGGACTGAACTGCTATTGGGCTTCATCCTTATGGGATTTTGACCAAAGCTTGTCACAGACATTACATCAGGACACCAGGGAACTAGGTTAACTTGTTGAAATAGGGTATGATATGTCTCCTTTAAAGGCGTGGGCTGTGTGTGCAGGTGTGCCAGGCCCTGCTGCTCTCCCTGTCTGCTGTGTCCCTGGTGTGCGAGGAGGACGGCACAGAGGTGGACTCCGACGACTTCCTCATGACTTTACCCGACAACACCATGCTGATGGCCCTGGAACCGGGCCAGATGTGGAAACCCCTGCCTGTGCGTTGGGTGGCACACATCCCCCCCACGGACAGTCTCTGTAAACCCTAATGTGTGTTGTTTTGTCCTCCCCTCCAGGGGACGGTGGTCCTCAAAAACCACGACAAGCCCCGCACCGGGAAAGACATAGCGCGGGTGACCTTTGACCTGTACAGATTGAGCCCCATGGACGTCTTCGGCTCCCTGAGTGTGAAGGCCACCTTTCAGGGCCTGTATTCAGTGAGTGCCGACTTCCAGTGTCTGGGGCCCAAGAAAATCCTCAGGTAGGCCGGACAAAAGCTCTCCAGAGAGCAGCCGCACACGGATATTTGTCTTTAGTAGGGTTGTCAAAAGTATTGATACTTAAAAAAGTATTGATACTAAAACGTTGTATCCGGATACGATACTCAATTTGCTAAAGTATCCATCCCCCCCCTCTGTGCCTCTTCTCTCTGATTTATTTAGTTTTTTATTTACGTTGTTTATGATCATTAACGTGACGTTAGCCTTGAATTGCTAGCTGTGGCTAATGGCTAATAATAACACGCAAACATTAATGCCACCGGCCACCATAACATCAGTAATAAGTTTGAAACGAGAGACACTAACCTGTCAAAATTCAGTTACAATTTGGGGTCTTTGTTTTTATCCTTTTGGTATAGAAAAGGGTATTAAATATATACAGTGGGGGAAATAAGTATTTGACCCCTTGCTGATTTTGCAGGTTTGCCCACTTACGAAGAATGCAACGATCCATAACTTTAATCATATGTGCATTCTAACAGTGAAAGACAGAATCCCAAAGAAAATTCCAGAAAATCACATCATATGAGTTTATAAAAATTGATAACCATCTGATGAGGAAAAATAGGCATTCTTTGTAAGTGGGCAAACCTGCAAAATCAGCAAGGGGTCAAATACTTATTTCCCCCACTGTATATATATATATTTATATTTATATTTATATATATATATATTTATATCTGTATCGAGCTGAAAATTTTGGTATTGTGACAACCCTAATCTCTAGAGGAGATTGACTGAATGTGACTGGGATTCGGGCCGCTAACCCTTTGGTTCTGTTGGGTTCTGTTTGGTTCTGTTTGCCAGAGAGACGCTCCGCCTGGCCTCCAGCCTCCTGCAGGCCGCCGGGCACCTGCTGATCAGCTCCGCCTCCGTCCTCCGCCGCATTATCGAGGGGGCCGAGCTGTGGCAGCCTCAGAGGGCGGAGTACACCACCAGCTGGCACTGAGGGCCCGTTTTAGGAGTGGATTAAACACCAGACTCTCATCACGCATCATCCTCCCGCCATTAGGCTTCTCCTCTGGGAGCAACAGAACCTGAAAAAATCTGTGATTTAAGCTCTTTTGTGACAGAAACGTCAGCTTAAAAAAAGTCTTTAAAAATTACGATTATGAATGTTTTAAACTAAATACAGATGCACCTGTATTTTGCTGATAGAAAAAAGCGAAGTATCATATTTGTGTAGATTTTCTGCTTTTGTGCCATACAGATTGAGAATGTCAGAGAACTTCTATATTTTTGTTAATTTGCAATAAATGTAGTTTGTTTGTTTTTTTTAGAGGAAACGAATGATTTGATTGTTTCAACGGATGTTGAACAAAGTGTTTTATTTGAACATAATAAAGAGGGATAACACTGACTGAACATCCGTGAACGCAGACAAACATGATGAGCAGTCGGAAAAACGTGGCCGGCGGAGAAAACTCAGGAGTGCTCGGTCTGACCTTTTGCCTCAGTTGCCGTGGCGACCCTCGCCGCCGGGCTCCGTCTTGGCCCGGCCCGGCCTCTGCTTGGCCAGACGGTTGAGGTACTGCTGGTACTTGATGTTGGCCACGGCCGCCCGGTGCTGCTCCGCCGTCATCCAGCGGGGCTTCATCTTCTTGACGTAGTAGCGCATGTCGCTGAACCACTGGTGCAGCGCGTGGCGGGACACGCCGACCGCCTCCACCAGCCGGGCGTAGAGCTCGCCGTCCGGGTACTGGCAGCGGACGAAGGCCGCCCTCATCATGGCCAGCTGGGCCTGCGTCTTCGGGCTGCCGGGGGCGCTGACGGGGAGGCTGCTGCTGACCTCCGCCGGCTCTTCGAATTTGTGCACTCGCCCGAGCGAGGAATTGTGGTTCGCCAAGTCCAGGAGCAGGTCCCCCATCAGCCGGGCCTCCTCCTGCGTTTTCCCCCACAGGCCGCCGCTCAGCGGGGTCGGGGGGGCGTCCGAGGTGCTGGAGGGAACGGCAGCGGGGTCCTCAGGGGTTCGGGTCAGAGGTGGAGAAAAGAGCAGAGAGTCGCATCCAACCCCAGATCCCTCACGGCTCTTGTGGGCCACGGGTCGCCTCACGCCCCTCTTAGTCACGGTGTTGAGAGCTGCCTCTGACCCTTTGCTTTGCCCCTTGTTGGCCTCTTTTCCGGCCACAACTTCCACCTTTGCTGCCCTCTCGTTATTACTCTGCTTCACCTTCTTGGTTTTGTTTTTCTCCGCGTTTCGACTCTGACGATCCTTCCTCCCGCCGGGCTCCCCCCCCTTTTCCTTCTCCTTCCGTTTACGTCCCTTGCCCCCCACCGCGACTCCCACTGACCTGCTCCGCGGCTCCCTGATTTCCTCGTCCCCCCCCCGGCCGGGGCAGAACTGGCTCCACACCTCGCAGATGTCGCTGCTGTCCCAGCTGATGCCGTAGCGGAGCCTCTGGGCCATGAACCACACCCTCACCTGGTCCGGGTGCAGGGAGCAGCGCCGCGCCAGGGCGGCCGTCTGTCTGGCCGACAGGTACGGGAACCGGTCGAAGGCCTTGTCCAGCTCGGCCGCCTCGTTCAGCTGGAGGTCGATCTGGTCCGAGCGCACCCATACGAGCTTCTTGCTCTCCGAGATCAGGGGCAGGCAGACGGGGGTGTTCAGGCTCAGGCCGGCGCTCACGGGGGCAGGTGTGGTGTCCGAGACAGGTGTTTGTTTGAGCACGGGGGGCTCTCCCTCAGCACTGTGCCTCATTTCTGTCCCCAGAGGAAACGGCTTCTGGAAATAGCACACAAACACGACAATAATCTCATGGTTTTAGTTTGCCAGCATTCTTAAATTGAAATAATGTCTTGCTGTGTTCATATGGAGGCAGATAGGCTTCTCTGCTTTTGTGTTTGTGGTGCTGTCAGTAAAGTAAAGGTACTAAATATGACTAATGTACTCAAGCTACAGCTCAACTGAACTGAGTGTTTTCTATCAGAAAATGGAAAACTGCTAACAACATTTAGCACATGTATTTTAGTGTTTAATGGAGAGTGAAACTACGACTGAAAAAATCCTCAGATATAAATAAAAGTTCATTAAATACGGGTAAAATCCTGTCCCATTGCTGTGCAAATCTGGAAAATGACAAACACTATGCATTCTTAAGACTTTACATCTTTACAAATGATCAAACTAGTGTCAGTTAATTCTAAAATAGACTTAATTCGAAATCTAGCTTGTTAAAACTTCGAGATTAAGTCTTACCTTCCAAAAAAATATATATGAGCCAGTCGTAACTACGGTGTATTTCTTTTATAATAGCTTTTTAAGAACATGGATTACCTTCTGAGTGATCTGCGGTCAATGCGCAGCCGCTTGACCGTTAGCATTAGCATTTACAACCGTCAACGTCCGACCGTTAGTCCGTGAGGCTAGCAGCTAGCCGCTAGCTCAACAGTCAACACTTTTGGTTAGCCTTGATGAAAACAAAGACACTTTAGAAATTGTCAAGAGTATCTCCATATTTTAAACAACTTATTTGTTCCTTAGAATTGACAAGTAGGCAACAAGTTCATTTTTTTTAGTTTTGGGTTGGAATTTATACCTTTAAATAGGACAAAAAGTCCAACGATTTTCTCCTTTATTGATCGTGATGGACATGTATCAAACAATGATATTACATCAAATAAAGAATAATAATTATATTTATAGTATATGAGAGTATTAAACACACAGCAATCAGTCATACCCACATAACGGAGCTAATCCTGTTTAAATTGGGACATCTATATCCTGTTTATCTGATTATATGGTTTAAGTCATAAGTACAGGCTTTTTTTTTTTTTTTACAGAATCCGTTTTAAATTGATCCAGTTCAGTGTGGGATAAGTCTGGATGTCAAGCTGCATAAGAAATACAAATAGAAGAAAAAATAGCATCCATTTATCCATAACACTCACCTGGATAATGTGTAATAGTGTGGGTTTGTGAATTTGGCATCATTTGCTGGAACATATATGTTTTGGTCCACAGTTGTTGTAAAAACCGATAAGATTAAGGCTTCACTTTATTCATCCCCAAAGGGAAATTCTGTATGTAGTGGCGATTGTTTGTCAAATCAAACATCCCAAAAAAAAGTTCCTCAAGCCACTAAGAGGCACTGAGGTCCAGTTTCTGTACGCAGGCAAAAGATTTCACATCCAAACTTACTGATTATTCTTGAAGGTTTATTGGTTCTTTCTAGCAACAATTTCAGAGTTCAAACTTTCCTTTGTTCTCATTCTGTTCTCTTGCTCTGTCTCTTGCTCTGTCTCTTTCTCTGGTAAAAACCACAGGCCCCAAACCCAAATGCCTTGCTGGTCCTTTACCAGGCCCCTATACTTATAGAAAAGTGGACTGACCCACATGACCCATTTCCTGTCTAACTCAAAGAATGAATAAGAAAAATAATAAGACAAGAAATTAAATAGAATCAACAATTATTAACCTGCAAATAAATACTGCAAATAATACAAAATACACTTATACTTAATAATACAAAATTCAAATGAATAAAGAAATAAAGAATAAATAGCTCCAACACTGTATTTAGGACAACAGTAACACTTAAGGGTGCTTTCACCCACACTTTGCGGCATTTCTCCAGAGTTCAGCCGTCAGATCCTTTGAGTTTTTGGAAAACAATTTCCTGTAAACAAAAGAAAGGCAGAGGGCAGAATCTGTGACACAGGAGCCTTTATTACACTGCGGCTGGACTACTGTAATGCACTGTATATAGGAGTCAGCCAGTCTTCCCTCTCTCGCTTGCAGCGCGTACAGAACGCTGCAGCACGACTTTTAACTGGGACAAAGAAGAGGGAACACATCACACCAATCCTGGCCTCACTTCATTGGCTCCCTGTCCGTTTTAGAATTCATTTCAAAATCCTTTTATTTGCTTATAAGACAACAAATGGCCTAGCTCCACCTTACCTCTCTGAGCTGCTACAAAATTACTGTCCCGCTAGGTCCCTTAGATCAGCTGATCAGCTCCTTCTTAGAGCACCTAGAGCAAAGCGGAAGCTCAGAGGAGACCGAGCATTCTCTGTGGCAGCTCCCAAACTGTGGAATGCCCTCCCCCTTTCTATCAGACAGGCCCCTACACTCAGCTCTTTTAAAACCCTTTTAAAGACCCACTTTTACTCTCAGGCCTTTGAGTGAGACTTCGACTTTATCTTAGTTGTCTTAATTTCCCTCTCTTACTTGGTTTTGTTTTTTCTTATTTTTTATAACATAAATGTGTTATGACATGTTTGAATTTCCACCCCCCCCCAAAAAAAAATGTAAATGTAGTAAAATATTTGCTAACTTGGTAATCATCTCTTCTAATTAGCTGCTGAACGATTTTGTTCTGCTTACTTTTCAATGAATAATTTCTTAACTTTCACAGGAACTGCAGAGATAGTTTTGTCAGAACGTTTTGATAAGTTACTTTCGCAGTACAGAGGACTCGCAGACAGTTGTAAAGTTCCTACTCATTAATAAGTCTCTGGCAGAAAGGCAAACAGTTCACGAACTGGCAAACAGGGACACTTTTGCTCCGAGTGGGGCTTGTTTGCTCTGTGGGCCTGACTCCACCTATTGATCCGTGAAAATATTCAGGAAATAAAACTTGCCGCGCTGCTTCCTGTTGCACGAGACGGAGGGTGAAATTAAGCTAAGAGTTTGGTAGTTCGGGTTCCCTGTTCGTACTTCAGCAACTCTGACCTTTGACCTTTGGGGAAACATGTCCGACGCCGTCCCGAAGGGTCAAACGATCCTCTGCGACATGTGCGCCGACGAGGACCGGAAACCGGCGCGCAAGACCTGCATGAAATGCGAGATCTCCATGTGCGGCCAGCACCTCCAGGCCCACCTGACCACCCCGGTGCTGCTGCAGACCCACCCTCTGACCGAGCCCGTGGCCATAGACGGCAGCACCAAGTGCCCCGTGCACGGGAAGCTCCTGGAGTACTACTGCCTGGACGACCGGACCTGCGTGTGCGTGTCCTGCGCCATCGAGGACCAGCACCGCCTGCACAACATGAAGACCTTCCCCACGGCCCACAAGGAGCTCCTGGAGAACATCAGGGCCCAGCAGAAGGCCTTGCAGGACAAGTCCGAGGACGAGAACGTGAGCCTGGAGAAGTGGGACCGCAGCGAGAGGGAGAAGGTGGGGCGCTGCGGGGCTCGGCTCGTGGAGGCCGTGACCCACCTGCGGGACGTGTCCCTGACCAGCGTCCAGAGCTCGGTGTCGGCCCGCATGGCGTCCATCAGGACCAGCAGGAGCAGCATGGAGGCGGCCCAGCAGGAGAAGGACACCTTCCGGTTCCTGCAGCTGTACTCCCAGGTAGGGCTGTCACGATGCTAAAATGTTCAACTCGATACCGATACTCAGGAAAATACTCGATGCCATTTTCGATACCACAAGGATAAAAACAAAGACCCCAAAATTGAACTGAATTGTGTCTTTCATTTCAAACTGACCTGTTACTGATGTTATTGTGACTGGTTGCCCGCATTAATGACCCTAACCCTAACCCTCCAGCCTTCATAATAGTGATAAATAAATATTTTTTGGTTAAACTTGTTTGGACTTATTGTACAAACCTATTTAACATCCACTATTTTAACATAATATTATGGATAGAGTTTAATTCAGTGTTTGCAAGATTCATTTAACTATTTTTAAATTAATGTCTATATTGCCATGAGGCAATACTATTTTCTTGCCTGGGATCTTCCTATTGGTGACCTAATCAAAATGGCAGACTTGGATGTGGGCGGAGTTGGATATGTACTTGATTAAGGGTAGCATGTTATTATTAGCCATTAGCCGCAGCTAGCAAGGCTAACGTCTTGATCATAAACAACGTAAATAAATACATAAATAAATCAGAGAGAATCAGTATCGGTATCGATTCCTTTGAAAATGAGTATCGTATCCGGATACAACATTTGAGTATCTATGCTTTTTCGAGTATCGATACTTTTGACAACCCTACTCCCAGGTGCACCGTGACATGGAGGCGGCCAAAGCCGTGGACCTGAGAAGGGGGCTGGAGCCGGGGGCGGACCGGGACAAACTGGCCCTGGAGATCCGACAGAAGGGGCAGAAGATGCTGGGCCAGGCGTCCCAGTTCTTGGGGTCCCTGCTGACCCTGGTGGACCCCGAGAACCACCTGGAAATGGCCCCCGGCTCAGACCTGGTCTTCGAACCGCAGACCTCTGCCCCCAGCGTGTCCCTGTCCACCGACCGGAGGAAGGTTTTCCACAACGGCTGGCTGGGAGCGTGCTCTGCAACCCTCCTGATCACAGGGCCGGCTCCCAACCTCCAGAGGTGGACGGTCGGCCTCCCCACGGAGTCCGACTGGATGGTGGGCCTGTGCCAAAAGCAGTCCGCAAACACCCTGATGCAGGGCCCCGTCTACGGCCTGCTGTGGGAGGAGGGCCACCTGGGTCGGGTCACGACAGAGGAAGAGGAGGAGAAAAGTGCTGGTTTCTCGTTCGGTTCTTCGGCCAACCCACCAGGGAAAAAATTAAAGGTCTCTTCCGAATCTTTCCCAGATGAGGTCGATGATGGAGGTGCAGGCAGACCTGAAACGGTGGAGGTGCTTTGGAAATTTCCAGAGTCCAAACTCACCTTCTACAGCAGAACCGGACGGTTCCAGAGGAAAGAAATAACCACAATTCAGATGAGCTGCAACAGCTGGGACCTGGTCCCGTTCGTCCGGCTGGGGAAGGAAAATGCCCAAAACAGCAACCCGAACCGTCTGTGCTCATGTGGGCGAAATACTTCCGGTTTTCAGGCAAATTGCTCTCGTTGTGGAAAGGTTTTTCCCCCATTCACCACAGACCTGATCTGTGAGCTTCACTGATTGCCGTCTAAAACCTTGGTAAAAAAAAAAATTACTGATTGATGCTATGTTTGCCAGTTAATGCATTTTGACTAATGATTAAGGATAATCTTTGGATGTGACAGCTTAGACACATTGTACACTTAAATCCAGTCGATATCGACAGCTGAGTGTTTCTTCTTTATCATTTTAATGTTGCTTTAATGCGTGCGATCGCAATCTGATTGTGTTTGTCTCCATCTGTTGGTCATAAGACGTCTGATTTATGCCACTGAACAGTGCCTCATGTTAAATACACCCGGCAACAAAGAAATGAATGCTTTTTTTATTCAGTAATAAATCTAATCAGCAATAAATCCATTAAAAAGTTAAGATGTGGAATGTTTTTATTGAATTCAAGAAAATGAAAACAGCATTTTTGGTGCATTTTGGCAACATAGAGATCTTTTTTTTAAAAAACCTTCTTCAAACAGAAAACGTCATTCAAACATGTGATTTCTGGTGCTGATGATAAAAAAAAAAATACCCAAAGCTAATTTAAAGGAATGACCACTCGGCCTTAAAGGCTCAAATGGATTGGGGCTTAATTTGAATGAGTGCGTCAGGACTTATGGAGCCCCACAAACTTTGGGATTTAAAAGAACGAGGCCGTGCTCACAAAAACTAAGTCAGTCTCTAATATTAGAAGGCATTAAAGTGCACATCAGGGGCGAAGAAACGGGAGCTTCTCCTAAAAAACACATAGATTTTCTCTTTTGCTACATATTTACCTTTTTATAAATAATTTAAGACTTTTTTTGCTCTAATTTCACCATCTGGGGACAACAGGCAGCGGCCTGCCGTTTAAAACCGTAAGAATAAATACTAACGAGGGCCGAGCACTGGAATGGAGGCGGGGGGGGGCTCGGGAATGCTGAGTGGAGGCCGAAAGCGACTGGGAAGGGGTTAAAAAGCTCAGCTGTCGTTGCCGAAGACGGTGTTGAGCTGCTGGGTGACCCGGATGAAGGTGGTCCGGCGGCTCAGCTCCTTCAGCTTGCCGGCGCCCACGTAGGTGCAGGTGGAGCGGACCCCCCCCAGGATGTCCCGGATGGTCTCTCCCACCGGGCCCTTGTAGGCCACTTCCACCGTCTTCCCCTCCGACGCCCTGCCGGGACCAGAGATGTTCAGTAACCAAGTAGAACTACTTTAGGACTGTACTTAAGTACCAAAATACAGTATCTGTACTTTATTGGAGTATATATTTTTTTCTCCTACTTTTACTTTTACTCCACTACATATTTTTAATTCATTTAATATTTTTACTTTTACTTTCACGGGCTGAATCGTTGCTGGTTACTGATATGTAAACGTAATGAATCATCCCCAGTCATAGAGTCAGAGCCAGAGCTGTAGATAGCTCTGTCAGGGTTTGGGAAGCTGGCTCCTCATTGGCCGATTTGAGCCATCAATTATAGCCTATAAAAAAAAAAAAAAGCCTCCCAAAAGATTGAGAAATCATGGCCTACAAAAATTCCCTGTCTAATCTGAAGTAGCATATCAAGGCAGGTTAAAAAATACAATGACATATAAGCTAGTAAATAAGCGCTAGTTAACTCAGGATGTAGCAGCTAACACTAGCTAAAGCTAACCTAGCTGGCTAGCTGTATGATAACATTAGCTAAAGCTAACCTAGCTGGCTAGCTGTATGCTACAAGCTAGCATAAAGGCTCAGCTCAGGATTCTGACTCTGGAATAATAAATAATAGTAGATGAAGTGCTGCTGATTCCTAATGCATATGTAGTTTTACTGTAGTTTAAATTCTGTTATTCCAATACTATTATTCTGTAAAATTTGCCATTTGGATAATGGCTAATTTGGGCATTTTGTGATGCAAGTAGGTCGATATATGACGGTTTCTGCTACTTTTTGGAAGCAACATGATGCTTCATGTTGATGCTTCTGGGCTGTTCCATCATAAGGTTTTACCACTGGGCTTAACTTGTCCAGGTTTGCCTAAAAGTACTTGTACTTTTACTTATACTTGTACTTTCGATACTTGAGTAGCAATTTTTGAAATACTTCTACTTGCAATACTTGGGTTAAAAAAAAATGGAGTACTTCCGTACTTCCACTTAAGTATGGAGTTGAAAGAATACTTCAACTTTTACTCAAGTCAATTTTTTTTATATGGTGCTTCTACATGCTAGCATAAAAGCTCAGCTCATGATTCTGACTCTGAAATAATAAATAATAGTAGATGAAGTGCTGTTGATGCTAATGCAGATGTAGTTTTCTGTTTTTTATAAACACCTGTATGGCCTTTCTCACGTTTGAAATAATATAAACAATATCTATCACACTTTTGACTGCCTTTTTTTTAACATACACAGTACTTGTACTTTTACTTATACTTTCGATACTTGAGTAGCAATTTTTGAAAAAAAAATGGAGTACTTCCGTACTTCCACTTACTTCCACTTAAGTATGGAGTTGAAAGAACACTTCAACCTTTACTCAAATCATTTTTTTTATATAGTACTTGTGCTTTTACTCCAGTATTTTATACACCCCCCCCCCTTCAGGGTCACCCACCTGTACTCGGCCACGCCCCCGGCGTGCTTCCTCATGGCCGTGTCGGAGCTCATCCCGTAGAACAGCTTGTACTTCTTGCCGTTCTTCTCGATGATCTCGCCGCCGCTCTCCGAGTGGCCCGCCAGCATCCCGCCCAGCATCACAAAGTCAGCTCCGGCCCCTGGGGGGGGGGCACGGAGGGGGGGGGGGCAGGGAGGGGGGGGGGGGGGTCAGGATGGGGGGGTCATGGTGGGGTGAGCGGGCGTTTTTTCGCCTTACAACGCTACGACAAACTCACCAAACGCCTTGGAGACGTCTCCCGGGCAGGTGCAGCCGCCGTCCTGGGGGACGGGGGGGGGGGGGGAAGGTGAGACATCGGCCTGTGGTTAAGGCGGACTCACGGTTAGACATCGGCCCGTGGTTAAGGCGGACTCACAGAGATGATGTGGCCCCCCAGGCCATGGGCGGCGTCGGCACACTCGATGACGGCGCTCAGCTGGGGGTAGCCCACCCCCGTCTTCTTCCGAGTGGTGCAAACCGAGCCTGGGGGGGGGGCAACACACACAGGACACTGAGGTCTGATGTCAGAGACCTGCTTCTCTCTTCTATTTCCATAAGTTAAGGTTAGTTTAAGAGTGTTTAATCTGTTTTGTGCCAAAGGGCGACGGATGTCAATTAGCAACTATGCTAGAATCGGGCTCATTTACAATCTGTACTGAAGTGTAAGATTGTTTATTAATGAGCACTGTCCTGATTAAATAAATTAATAAATGAAAAAATAAATAAATTCAGTACTGAATTTTCTATTCTATTTTTCAATTTTTTGCCCTCTGTGTGATTTTCTGTCCTGTTAAGCTGCTGGAACTTGAATTTTTTTGAAGTCTGGAGTTGTCCCAACTGATAAATAAAGTCAAGTCTAAGTTAGGCTGGTCCCGATCCGATATCTGGATCGGATCGGCCGCCGATATTTGCAAAAAACTGCGTATCGGCCGGCAGGAGAAAATGCAGATCCAGACTCCAGATCCAGTTTCTTTTCAAGTCCAATCCCACGTTAGCATTAGCATCTGCTAACCCACAGGTCTGTGTCCTAACCATTAAGTTGTTATCAGAGTAAATCCCTGTTCAACATGAGTCTGACAACTAAGCAAGTAGATAAATAACTTTAAACTTTAACACATGCTCTGATAGGCCGGGATCGGGATTGGTATATCGGATGTGAAAAAAAGCTGAATCTGGACATCCCTAGTGTCTTCTTCTCCCTCCCTTTTAAAAGCCTGTGAGGATCCAGAGCTCCCGGTCAGCTACCTGGTCCGATGCCCACTTTGATGATGTCGGCCCCTGCCAGGATCAGCTCCTCCACCATTTCCCCCCGTCACCACGTTTCCTGCCTGGGGAACAGCAGTGGGGGGGGGGTGTTTGATCTGGTTTCCAGCCCTTCAAAGTGCCCCCCCCTGCCCACCCGAGAGGCGTTTGCTGACCATGATGGTGTGGGAGGGGAACTTCCCCCTGACGTCTTTCACAAAGTGGACAAAGTGCTCCGAGTAGCCGTTGGCCACGTCCACGCAGATGTACTGGAGCTGGGGGACGGCCGCCAGGATGGCCGAGATCCGGTCGAAGTCGCCGTCTCCGGTCCCCGTGCTCACGGCGACGCTCTGACAAAGGGGGGGGGGGGGGGGGGGAGGGGGGGTCACCATCAGCCTCAGGGTCAGCAAGAGCCACAGGCCCACTGATAACCAACACTCTGAGTACCTCCACGTAGAGTTGTCAAAAGTATCGACACTCAAAAAAGTATGGATACTAAAACGTTGTATCCGGATACGATATCTCTGATTTATTTATTTATTTACATTGTTTACTATCATTAATTCAATTCAATTCAATTTTATTTGTATAGCGCCACATCACAACAACAGTTGTCTCACAGCGCTTTCCAAACAGAGCAGGTCAGACCCTACTCTGAAGTTAATTACAGAAACCCAACAATTCCCACCATGAGCAAGCACTAGGCGACACAGGCAAAGAAAAACTTCCTTAACATGACGTTAGCCTTGAATTGCTAGCAACGGCTAATGGCTAATAACAACACGCCAACATTAATCAAGTCCGTCTGGCTGCAGCTGCAGGAATCCAAAGATGGATATCCAACACCCCCACATCCAAGTCGGCCATTTTGATTAGGTCACCAATAGGAAGATCCCAGGCAAGAAAATCCTAATTGCTTCATGGCAATATAGACATTGATTTAAAAATAGTGAAATGAATCTTGCAAACACTGAATTAAAATCTATACATAATATTAAAATGTTAATGTTAAAATAGTGGATGTTAAATAGGTTTGTACAATAAGTCCAAACAAGTTTAACCAAAAAATATTTATTTCTCACAATTATGAAAGGAAGAGGGTTAGGGTTAGAGTTAGGGTTAGTGCCATGATCAGTTTGAAACCAAAGACACTAACCTGTCAAAATTCAGTTAAATTTTGGGGTCTTTGTTTTTTATCTTTGTGGTATCGAAAATGGTATCGAGTATCGAATATTTTCTTGAGTATCGGTATCGAGCTGAAAATGTTAGTATGGTGACAACCCTACCTCCACGCATTCGGGATGCTTGGTGGCGAACTCCACCCAGTCGTCCACGCTGTAGTGTTTGTGGACGGTGGTGAAGAGGGTGAACTGGAAGAGGAGACAGAGCCGAGGTTAGCCGAGGGGGGGGGTTAGGGTTAGGGTTAGGGGCGGCGTCCCACCTGGTGCAGAGCCAGGGCCATCTCAAAGGTCCCCACGGTGTCCATGTTGGCGGCGACTATGGGGATCCCCCGGTAGCTGCCCTTAGAGTTCCTGAAAGTGAAGCTCCTCATCAGGTCCACCTGCAGGGCGAGAGAAAATCCAAACCATGACGAGCTCTGGGGGACATTTTTACGCAACGAACCGGGAAATAACGAACGGCTGGGCACCAGAAAAGCTCAAACTAGGCTATAAACGTCAAGCAAGGACCACAATAAAACCAATTAGTAACAATTAAGCAGGTGAAAATACAGTAAAAAAGGTGTTATTACACATAATTCACTCTTAGAGATCACATATAAAAACATAATGGGGATAGCTGGACACATAAAAAGTCAAAATGATAGAACAAAGCTGATTTGAGGATGTTCACGAGTAGTTCTTGATGGTCCTGGAGAAACCTGAGATCCTATGGATAAAGAGACTGTTTCCAAACAGTCCAGGAACACCTATGAGGACAAAAGGTGTGCAGGTTTGTGGTTCTTCCACAGATGGGTTCCCACCTCGCTGCGGGACTTGAGGGTGCTCCGCTTGGGCCGCAGGAGGACGTCCTTAAAGTCCAGCTTGATGTCGTTCTCGATGCGGGGCATCCTGGAAACCGGCTGTGAGAGGACCAGAAGTGAACAAGTCTGCAAAAGACACAAAATGTCACCAGCCAAAACGGATCCCATGTTGCTCTGTTTGATTTTCCTCCTGTCATTTCCCCCCTACACTTGTTGATGATTACCGTTAACACAAATTATGCAATCAAAGTCCAATTTAAGGAGCCAAGGAGTGGTTCAAGGAAAAAATAAACGTGTATTTAGTTTATACGGGATGCTCATGATTGTATTACCTATAATAGCGTTTTCAGCCTGCTTGGGGGGTCCACATGCGCAGTAGTACAAAAAGTACAAAACAGACCTGCGTTTTCTTCTTCAGCCACGATGTCAAAACTCAAGGTTACTGTTGTTGACAATATACTAAACAAAACCACTTAATTTGGACTAGGAAAGTGTGTATGAATATAAGCAGGTTATTGAAAAAAAGTAGATTATTTAGATGTTTAGCTAAAGACAGCACGTACCGTTGGAAAGTGGGATTTTTCTTATCTGTGCCGCTGCTCCTCTTCCTCTCCACCGTTTGCGCGGGAACTTTTACGGCGGCGCACACCAACTGACGGCCGCCTTGTAGTCTTTTCCGGCCGGAAGCTCAACGGCCAGCGACCGTTGAAAAACTACAAACGCCACGGAACCGTTTTACGCCGCGTTGCGTTGGTGTCGTAAAGGTTGATTTCAGCGACCTACTTCTCATGCTGCGGTTTGCTTTTGATGGCCGGCGGCTGTATGTAATATCACCCGTTTCTTTACAAAACTTTGAGCTTATTTTTTGTCTTTGAATGCGGTCAATTAAAACGAAATTGGTGTTAGCGGAACAGAAAGCAAACGGAAGTTTTTCGACCAGGAACGCCGGAAAGACGCACGGAATTTCTGGGGGAAAAGGAGGAGTATCGTGTTTCTCCACCAAAATATCAACATAAAGGTTGTTCTTCATCCCACTGACGGTGAAACTACAGTCAGCTAACATATGACAGTACTCCTCAACCCTCTTAAGTGTCTGTTTTAACAAACCTACAAAGATGCTGATTAAAGTGAAGGTAAGGCGTGTTAAACACAACTATTAGCCAGTTTAAAAGCCGATTATGAGCAGTTGTTGTCACTGAAATACTGTTAAAATGACATAATCAGTCATTTAAAAGCCTTTTTATTGCAGACCCTCACTGGCAAGGAGATAGAGATTGACATAGAGCCCACAGATAAGGTATGGGACAGTGTTTCCCCACATTTGTGCTGTTGGAGCTCTGAACATTGTGTTGTAATCGACTCCCATCCAGGTGGAGCGAATTAAAGAGAGGGTTGAGGAGAAAGAGGGCATCCCCCCCCAGCAACAGAGGCTGATCTACAGTGGAAAACAGATGTAAGCTCAACACTTCCTTATCAAGAGCAGTCTTATCCTTATCAGTGCTTTATTTTCAAAAGCATTTCTGGAAACCTTTGAGGGAATCCCACATATAACACACTGTCTGGAAACATTTCTTACTTCCTGATGCTCCCAGCATCCTCTATTAACTAATTTACTGTTTGAAATTAGTTCTTAAATGAAATGTTTACTTATTATTAACAAGTTCTGTCTGTTTGGGTTTAAATAGTTCAAGTAAAATTAAAGTTTTGGCTCCTAAAAGGATCAGAATGCTTTTATATTATGTTATGAGTTCAGTGTGGTTACGGGCTCATGTTTACTGTTCTGTGCAGTCCGGTCTGACCCAGGAGGAGTAGAATAACTATTCAGTTTGGTCTGTATTCGGTTTTGGGTGGATCCATCTAAGGAACCACATCACAACACACTGTGATGTGGAGTCATTGGGAATGAAGTCAGTTTTTAGCCCTGACATTAAGCTAGTTTAGAGAAAGGAGGTTTTAACTGTTAGTTAGAGGCGTTTCTTTTGTCTAATTTCTGTTTTGCTTTCCCGTGTTTTCAGGAACGACGAGAAAACGGCGGCAGACTACAAGATCCAGGGGGGCTCGGTCCTGCACCTCGTGCTGGCCCTGAGAGGAGGGGGCTGCGAGCTCTATTAGAGAGAAAACGGAGAGATAAACACGCCTTAACTGATGCGATGCCTTCACAGAACACCGAAGACACGCGGCTTCACAGGGTGACAGTGAAGGCACCACGGGGCCTTCGGTAAACGGAGCTATGCCCGGTTCGGTCCGGTTCCAGCCTCACCGGGAAGGCCGCAGTCCTGCGCGTCGCCGTCTCCTAGCTTAGATTTATCGGCTTTTTGCCGGTCTCCTCTTTTCTGTGTTTTTTTTTCTTGAGGCTTTTTACTGTTTTTCACAGAAAATGTGAGCATGGTTCAGGTTCTGCTGGCCGACGGTGCGGCACAAAGTGGCTAAACCTCCCCTGTGAGCGAGAAGACAAAAGGGAGGAGCAGGTTCATTTGTGTGTCAGGAATATGGAGGACAGAAACTGAATGGATATGAATGAATATAAGCTTATAAATGTCCCAGTAAATAGATCAATATGCTACAAATGCTTTTATTTGATGATAAAATGCAACATCGACTTCTATTTCTACTCAAATTTATGCAATTTGACTTTTTTTTTCCTCTGTTTTTTTATCATTTTTCATTACTGTTTGTCTTTTTAATTTGACACTTCAATTTTCGCACCTTTTTTTCAACAAGCCTTTTTATGTCTGTCTTTTTACTTTTTACCTTACGCAATACAGCCTCATTATTGGTCAATCAACAGGCTGTCCTTTGGATTGACCAATAGGAGAGAAGTTTACCCTCCTGAAGGACAGACCAGTGTAAGTAAATGTTAAAAAGAGTATATGAAAATAAAAAGGCTTGTGGTAATAAACAGGGTAAGAACATATCAGGTGTAATAAGAGAAAGATCCTTTAAAAAAATGTAAAAAAAAAATTCAATTTTGATAGAATGGCTTGAAATAGAGTAGAAATATAGAATTATTCTGCATCTTATCATTTCATTGGTGCTGTTTAGCATATTCATCTGTCTATTTATTGAGACATTTAGATCATTTTGGCTTCAATTCTATCAGTTTCTCTCCTCCATAGAGGAAAAAAACCTCCATTCTGCTCTTCCCAAATCATGAACCACAGAGTTTTGCTCCCACCTGCTTCCGTAGGTGGACCTGGGGTCTCTCACAGGTTAACGAACTCGTTAGGAGTCGTCCGTTTTGGTTCTGATGCGGCTCGGTTTCTATCCATTTTGTTCAGTTTTGAAGTTCAGAAAAGCACTGTTTGTGTATTTCCTGTTTGGCTCCTTTTCCGATTGGTTTGTTGAGTTGATGCTGAACAAAGGAGGCTTAAAAAAAACTGAACTCCGCTCGTGTGTGTGTTTTGTTTTTATTGTCATACACTCGCCACCAATATGTACATTTACATTTAAACATCGGACAGACGCCGGGTTGAGTCTCCGTCCTTTTCCTCACGGCAGGTTGGCAGCAAACGGGAAAAGGAAAACTAGAAACCCGTTTTTTTACACGATGTAGAAAAATCACAGTGTGATGCTCGTCTGAAATCGCCGTCGGTACACAAAAGCTGATCATTCCAACGCACAGAAAGTCTGTTTTTGTCTGAAATTGAACAAGGAGGGAAGTTTGCTGCTAATCAGGAATGACGGAGTGCAAAACACCAAAAAAATAAACATTTTATGGTTAAAACTGTTTAAACTTGGTCCAGGTTCTCTCTTGTGTGAGATAAAAAAACACTTTTTCCAGCTTTGGGTAAAAAGGGACCATTATTTGACACCTTAAACCATTTAATTAATTTAAAAAAAGATTATTTACTAATTGAATTGAAGAAAAATTCAATCATACGATCTGAAATCATTGCACTATTTAATATTAACAAGGCCTTAAAGTAGGACTTTAAACATTGGTCAGTGGTTTTTCTTCACCAGGTGAAAATACACAGACTTTTGTGACACCGTTACACGTTATAAACGCACAATGACCAAACGAAACACCCTGTTCCTCCGCGGTTTTAACGAGAGCAACGAGACGCACTGGCCACAATCCCGTCCACCTGCCATCCGCTGTCAGACCCAGAATCCTGAGGAATAAATATCTAAAAGCACCAAAGTTGACGGTTAGCACAAACAGACTGGATTTCAGTCGGTAGGGTGTTAGTTGTGGCGATCTGGAGGTTTTCAGGCCGCGTTAACTGGCAGGAGGAGGCCGTAAGGACGCCCTGAGACACGAATACTTGGTTTTAAAAAAGCTGAATTTGTGTCTAAGTATTAATAAGGGTCCATTCGGGGCTCAGTTTGTGCTATTGTTGCACAAAAAGGTCCTTTAAGTGATATTAAACGTGTCTTTTAGTCATTTAAAGCTCTCATTTTTACTTTCACACCGAGTTTAAAAGGTGATTTTAGCATAATTAGGAACAATACTTTTTTCCAGTGGCATAAATTAAAGTCAATGCTCTTTTAAAGGCTGTGCACTTTAGTTATAACAGACTGGTGGTTGTAGCTAAAACTTCTCTACGACTTTTCCTATGTTAAATTATTTCATGAGTGTCTATTTTTTTGGTTTGTGTTCGGGTAAAAACAAAAAGCTAAACTCACAAAGCTTTAAACCTTTTTTACATCCGTCAATGGCACTAAAGCAGAGAACACTGAATCGTTTTTTTTTTAATTAAGGCAATTAACAAAGCGTCTAACTGCACATTTACCCACACAAAGTCTCACCTTCAGGTGTTGCATATCAAACCCAGATAAAAAGGTTAGAAAAAAAGAAGTT
>JABUIW010044002.1:0-12103 GCA_013363375.1 Menidia beryllina
GTGTGTGCGTGTGTGTGTGTCTGTGTGTGCGTGTGCGTGTGTGTGTGGTCTCCCCTCGCAGGCCAGCTGGGAGAGGCGCGTTCTGAAAAGCCTGAACAGCATGAGCGCCGAGCTGGGAGTGCCTCTGGCTCGGATGGTAGGTGAAATCCACCCCGTCGCGTCCCATTTGGCCTCTTTTTTCCTCTTCCCCTCACAACCAGCCGTGGCTGAGGTTGTGCGGGCGGCGGCGGGACCCGCGTTGCCTGGCAACGCGGCGCCCGCTCAGCCGCTCTCTTCTGCTCCACAGAGGCCGGCGGCCGAGCAGCAGGAGCTCGCCAGCAAGTGGAACGAGATGGGCACCGACGAACCAGGTGGGCAGAAGCTACCTGGGGGACACAGTTACCCGGGGGGGGCCGTGCAGGCCGCCTTTATCGGGGCTGACACGTGCGTGCTGGTGTGTGTTTACCGCCAGCTCAGCAAACTGTCAGCAAACCAGATCTGCCGCTGCGTGTTTGCTCTGGGAGCTCCGGCCCTTTTTCTGTCCTCTTCCTGTTCTGCTCTCAGTGCTAACTTCACCTTTCAGAAAAACAAAAATTGAGAAAAGGCTCCTTCTCCTCTCAGAGAACCAGCTTAAAGCTCATGGCTCTGCTCTGGGGGGCAGCTTCAGTTCTTCCTTTGGTGGTTTTTCTTCTCTCCTCTGTGACGGTTTCTGTGGTTATTGGGTCCCACAGAGCTTCCTTTCATCCAGAGTCTTTCTCTGGGTGAAACTTTTGTGTGATCAGTCTCTGGATCTCCCCCATCAGCTCCAGTCCTCCAGCTGTTGGTGGGTCTTTGGAGGCCTCAGTAAGCAGCTCGGATTCCCTTCCAGTTTTCCTCCATCAGTCCTTCTGGAGACTTTCTCCAACTCTCATTCGGATGCGTTCGTCTCTGCCTGAAGATCAGCAGCCGTCTAGATTTTGGTTGCTGCCACGTTTTGGAAATTCGATCAAATATTCGACTCAACACCCGAATTTCCAACATATGTCAAAGTCATAGAAAAAAAATACAATATAGAAATTAAATAAAAATAAATAAGTTAGTTCAAAGTTCACGTAGTGAAAGTCAGAGTAAGTTAGGGTCCTGTATCTCTGTCTCCACCTCTACCTCTGTTCGCCAATAACTGCCTATAAAATCCCTTTTATTGATTATTTCTTTATCATTTATTTCTTTTTTACATCTCTCTTATATAATGCATTTGTTTTACTGCTTTGTATAATTATCTGCACTATTAATTAAGGAGTTATTGTAGGTTTTTGGGCCTTGGAACGAATTATAGGAATTACAGTGTATTCTGATGGGAATATTTGATCCAACATAAGAATATTTTAACACAGGAAGTCCTGGAACCAGTTACATCGTATGTAGAGGTTCTACTGTGCTTATATACATACATACCCGTTGGAGTTTGAACCATTACAGGAACATGCTTCTACATTGTGAGGCGGCACACAGGAATGTAGCCGATCCCCCGGACGAACGCGCAGTTATCAGCTCTCTTGTCTCGGATGGGAAACAGAGTTTATTGGCTCTCCGGCTGGTGCTGCAGCTCCTGCCGATCGTGTTCCCGAGCGGCTCTATCGCAGCTCGGGGGGATCATAACATTTAGGATGTGCTGTAAACACTGTGGACTGTGAGCATCGAGCCTGTCCAGACCAGCCCCGATAACGAGGGGGGGGGGGGGGGGGGTTCAGCCGAGGAGCTCCACGGCCTGCTGGGTGGTTCAGATCTGAATCATTTTGGCTTTTTGTGAAGGAGCAGGTGATCTGGAGGGCCGGTTTGGTTGTTTCTAACCTCAAATCCTCCCCTTTTCTGTCTCAATTCCTACAGTTTTCTACAGTTTCTCAGACTGAGCAACATTTAGACACTCCTTCGTTTTAGTCTCTATTGTTTCCTACCTGAAAAAATTAATTGAATATAGCTCATTTTAAAACAAGACAAACGGTGACATTTCGGAAGTGGTTTGATTACCAGACACACACAAACAGACGTCTTTACCTCCTAAAATGCTTCAGATTTAGCCTGAACTGGTTACAGTCGGTAATCTTCTTTTGGCTGTATGGGAGGGAGCAGGTGTATTTACATGTATATATGTATATGCCGTTGCTTTTGATTTATGGAGCCAATAACAAAAATAATTTCCCTCTGGGATTATTAAAGTAGCGGCACAGTGGTGTGGTGGTTAGCACTGTCGCCTCCCAGCAAGAGGGTTCTGGGTTCGAATCCCGGGGGAACCAGGACCTTTCTGGGTGGAGTTTGCATGTTCTCCCTGTGTCTGTGTGGGTTCTCTCCGGGTTCTCCGGCTTCCTCCCACAGTCCAAAAACCTGCATGTTAGGCTGATTGGAGATTGGGGAAATTGCCCTTAGGAGTGAATGTGAGTGTGAGTGGTTGTTGGTCCTTGTGTGTCTCTGTGTTGCCCTGCGATGGACTGGCGGACTGTCCAGGGTGTACCCTGCCTCTCGCCCGTTGACCACTGGGATAGGCTCCAGTTCCCCCCGCGACCCCAACAGGGAATAAGCGGTACTGATAATGGATGGATGGATGGATGGATGGATTATTAAAGTATTTCTGATTCTGATTCTGATCTGGAGGGCCGGTTTGGATGTTTCTGACCTCAAATCCTCCCCTTTTCTGTCTCAGTTCCTACAGTTTCCTACAGTTTCTCAGACTGAGCAACATTTAGACACTCCTTAGTTTTAGTTCCTGTTGTTTCTTACCTGAAAACATGAATTGAATATAGCTCATTTTAAAACAAGACAAACGGGGACATTTCAGAAGTGGTTTGATTACCAGACATACACAAACAGACGTCTTTACCTCCTAAAATGCTTCAGATTTAGCCTGAAATGGCTATGGTCGGTCTTCTTCTTTTGGCTGTTTGGGAGGAGGCAGGTGATCTGCAGGCCGGGTTTGGTTGTTTCTGACCTCATATCCTCCCCTTTTCTGTCTCAATTCCTATTTCTGTCTCACGCTAAGCAACATTTAGACACTCTTTGGTTTTAGTCTCTATTGTTTCCTACCTGAAAAAATGAATTGAATATAGCTCATTTTAAAACAAGACAAACTGTGACATTTCAGAAGGGGTTTGATTACCAGACACACACAAACAGACGTCTTTACCTCCTAAAATCCATCAGATTTAGCCTGAACTGGCTATGGTCGGTCTTCTTCTTTTGGCTGTTTGGGAGGGAGCAGGTGATCTGGAGGCCGGTTTCGTTGTTTCTGACCTCAAATCCTCCCCGTTTCTGTCTCAGTTCCTACATTTTCTTTTCCGTCTCAGGCTAAGCAACATTTACACACTCTTTGGTTTTAGTCCCTATTATTTCCCACCTGAAAAAATGATTAATTAAGCTAATTTAAAACAAAGAAACTGTGACATTTGAGAAGTCGTTTGATTACCAGACATACACAAACAGACGTCTTTACCTCCTAAAATCCTTCACATTTAGCCTGAACCGGCTACGGTCGGTAATCTTCTTTCGGCTGTGTCTAAGTCCTGGTGCTCGGCTGCTTGTTGGTAATGATTTGCCCCCTCACGGGCGACCTGATTTGATAGATCGGACGTGTCAGCTGGTGAACTCTTGAAGCTGATCGGTGACACTGTAAATAAGGTTGTGTGTGTCTCGCCGCAGATCTCAGCCGCTTCCGGCCCGTTTACGCCCCCAAAGACTTCCTGGAGGTAAGAGCCGTGCCCTTGCTGCCCAGCGTCGCACGGCAAAGGTTTTCGTGTCAATTATAGATGCCTCAAGCGGCCTTTCCCCCCCCCCCCCCCCGTCTGAACAGGTTTTAGTCAGTTTGAGGAACCCGAACCACGACAGCAGCGAGGACGTCGGCGCCAAAAGCCACTGGGGTCTCGTTCACGTCCCCCTCAATGTCAGGGACATCCCACAGCTGGTAGGCACCCGGAACGCTAATCGCCCGCTCAGGTCGGCTCAGGGAAAATGTCAGGAAGCCTGGAAATGCTCAGCCCTGTGGCTCCCTTTGCAGAGGCAGGCGTACGCGGAGCTGAACCTGAACGCGGGGCAGCTGGGGATAGACGACCACGTCCACCCAGGTACTCGCCGCTCCGCCTAAGACCCCCGATCTGATCCCAATCCAGGAGCTTTTTCAAAGCAGACGCAAACACACTCCAGGCTCGATTCGGATCCGATTCGGGCCTGGAGTTTATTGACAAACGGGGCTCGACCGGGCAGAAGCCTCGGAGCCTCGCGGCCGTCTGGCGTTTCTCAAACAGCCTCTGTGAAGTCCAGATACTGGGAGCGTTCCAGTTCGCCTTAAATAGAGTCGCCTCCGTGTTTGTAAATCGAACCGATAACTTAGCTGATGAATGGTTTCTTTCTCTCTTTGTCTCTGTGCAGATTTGTTTGAAAACGAGTACGTTCAAATCGGGAAAAAAGGTCAGTGTTTTTTTGTTGTTTTTTGACAGAAACGTCTGAAAGATGTTTAAAATGGAACTAAAAATTGTAGTTTTAGTTGGGAAGCGGTGAAAAATACAAATGATGCGGGACTTGACTGATTTAAAATCTTATAAATGCTCAATTTATACATTCAAAGAAAACAAATCAAATGTTGAAAGTCTGGCATTGATTTATCACTGAATTATATTAATTATATCATTTTATGGCAACAAAGTGTCACAATAAACATCTTCTAACATCGGTGTGTAAACATCTGGATCTGAGGAGAGCAGCTGTTGGAGCTTTAGGAGAGGAATGTTGCTTAGATTCTCTCTTTTGTATTTTAAATGTCGAAATGAAGCAGAATAAAATAATAAGCAAGTCATATATATATATTTTTGTTTGCCTGAGAGGTGGATGGTTCATCTAATTTTCATTCTGAAGGAGTTGTACAAGATTTCCAAAATTCTGATCCCAGTCTGGGAATGATCCCAGGAATGAGCCGGAGTTTCTGCTTCATGTGTCTTCCTGCCTGCGTTTGTGTTCACGTTTGTCTGCTTATGTTGTGTCAGGGAACTATTTGTGCTGCTTAAAAACGACGTGAAGCCCAACGAAAAGCACACAGCAGGTCTCCGTGGGTCAGAAGCCAAATTTGGTCTTCGAATTCAGACTTGGAGAAAACGGCTCTGCTGGTTGGGTCCAGGCAACAAAACCAGCGGCAGCTTCTCTTTTCCCTGAACATCTAACGACACAAACCCATTCCTAAAAACAGGAAGTAGGAATTGGTGTTTTAAAGATATTTAGATTCTCTTCTTCTGATTCACCGTGAACAGAAATCCACCTCCCTTCATCCTCCAAACTCGTTTTATTCCTGTAAACGCTCCAAACAGCAGCCCCCGTTTTGGGCGCCAATCGGAGATCGGCGGTGTTAAAACACCAGCTGTTTTTTTTTCCCGGCCCCCGGGACTCCGCACCACCCTCGCTCGGCTGTGTTTGGGCTGCCGGGGCTGAAATTATTATTCAGGGTTCCAAGTGTTAAGCGCAGCCGGACGGCAAATTTAGGGGCGAGGAGCGTGATAGTTTGTGTTATGACTAAAGCCCGGGGGGGGCGCGTGTCGTCGGCCCACGTTTCCACAGAGATTTAGGGAGAGAAAATCACGCCTGTTTTTGTTTATTCTATTATTTTTTTTACTCTTTATAAAATGTACTGGGCTTTGTTTAGAGATGAAGGGCCGGCTCCGTCTCTGCTCGGCCGATCTGAGAATGTGGAGCTAATGTGGAGTGTGTGTGTGTGTGTGTGTGTGTGTGTGCGTGCAGTGGTCCAGGAGCTGGACAGCGCGGCGGCGCAGCAGTACAGCCGGCAGGGCTGCCCCACCGGGCTGCGGGCCGACCTCTGGGCCCTCATCCTCAACTCCACCAACCAGCCGCAGGTATCCCCCCCCTCAGCCCCCCCCTTTGCCCCCCCGCCCCGTTTTATCCTCCAATCTCTGTGTCTCTGTTTCAACCCGGCGTGACAGCGAGAGACCGAGTGTCCCTATAATTCCTACATAATCTGTGTGTTTGCCGCTGGGCTGTTTATCTTAGCCGGCCTCGGCCTGTCCTGTTTGTACGAATGTTGAGATAATCGAATGCTTTAACTCACTTAGCCCAAACATCGCTGTGTGGCAAAGGGATGTGTAAACGCCGCAGTCCAGAGGCTTCTGCCGGGGGCCGAGAGCAGAGAACAATGCTGCTGATTGGAGGATCGATCTGTTGAGGAGACTCAGTGAGGTCTGGACTCTGTTAGGGCGGCTCTGGTCATCTGGAGGGCAAACGCATTGAACAGTGACTTAGCTTGCATCCTCTTTGAGGTGTGCCTCTGACGTCAGAGAGGGTCCTATTTTCCTTAAAAGTGAGCAAATTCTCCCTTGATTCTTGGGGTTTGTCTGCGGTGAAATGGCGATAAAATATTAACAAAACTCATCTGGAGCTCACAGATCATGAGATTAGGTAGCAACATCACTTATTCAACCAAAAGTGTGTGTTTGAAAAACTAATTACACCTCTACTGGTTCCATATAAGGTCATAAGGATAAATATTTGGAGTCTACACTGAGAGGGCTGATAAAGAAATGGTCAGTCTTCAGAGTTGGGGGCGACCTGAAGGGCTCCATTTGAGACTCTGGGGGCCACAGGTAGCATTTTAAAGGTTAAAGGTCGTGGCAGTTGAGGGAGAAAAAGGCCGAACAGGCGTGGCTTGTTTGTTGGGACTGCAGAGAGCCTCTTCTCCTGAAAGGGAAAGGTTTCTGGGAAAAAACAGCAGACAGAGCGGAGGTGTTTGGGCAGAAACCAAACACAAACAGCTCAGAGCGGCTGTCAGCACGGAGGGGGAGAGATGATGGTCTGGGCTGGGTCTGCAGACGACGCTGATCTACTTCAGAGATGGACAGAACCCCTCCAAACCACCAGAGAGGCTGAGATCAGAAAGATTATCTCTGCTAAAAGTAAGAAACAGGAAGTGTGATGTGGAGCTTTGTCAGTTATTATTATTATGACTATCAAGGTCTTTAAGAACGGCAAACGTCTAAAAACAGGGTGGTAAAAAGTCCCATCAGTGAAATCTGTCCAGAAACTCTGATGGCTGAGCGCCTTCTGACTCAGATGGATCGTCTGACCGGCGCTCGCCGCTCGTGGCCCGCCGCGGCCCGGTCGATTCGCTCTGTTTCTTCTCTCCGTCTGCAGCTCCTCAGCTGTCAGCCCGGACGTTTTTACGGCCGTGTTTGGCTCTTCGGGGGTGACCTGTCTCAGACCGGAGATCTCGTCTGAGAACAAGCATGTGGCCGGAAACTGGAGGAAATCCAGCTGAATTAGAGCTTTTTTGTCCTCCCTGTCAAAAGAGATGTTTTACGGAGTGTTCGGTTTATGCTTTGCGACCTCCTCCTGACAGGATGTGACCTACTACGAGCAGCTGAAGGCGGGAGTCATCCAGCACGACCTGCTGGTAGACAACCTGATCTACAAGGTGAGTCCGTCGGAGGGGGCGTGGGGGGCTTTTTCTGCTCGGGTTTGAACTCTCATCCCGGTCGTTTTTGCGTCCGCAGGACGTGAAGCTGACGGCCAGCAATGACGACTACTACTTCGTGTTTGAGGACTTTCTATATCAGGTGCGTACGTCACTGACAGGGTGAAACCGAGGAGCTCAAACGCCCCCCCTAGATTTGACGTCTACGGCTCTAATCCCTCTCTCTGCGAACGAGCCGGTAATTATAGCTTCTGCGAGAGTCACGGCTCTGTTTGCCATCCACACCCAGGTGACACACGATGGAATACTTGGCAGAGGCTTTGCTTAGCAGCTCTGCGTAGCATTCGTCAGCATCACACACACAGTCATCCCGTAAATATTGACCGAAACTCAAGCGACAGGCGGAGAATCCACTCATGTCACGACGTTACTTATGTTCCTTCAAAATGATTGAGCAGGAGCTGGAGGTTTTGGGTGGAGGATTGACGGCACGTGAGGGGTGGTTCTCCGCACTCTGCCACGCCCCTCCGGCACAAGTCGTCTCATGTTCAGAAATGTAAATAAACCAGCTAAATTAAAGCGGTTCAAACGGATAAAACTCGCCGTCCGGGGCCGAGTTGCTGCTTCGCTCTTATCGCTAAACTCCGTCCAACAAACACACCTAGACCACCCAGGTCTGAGCTCCTGTCTCTGTGGATGTGAGAGGCCGTGTGTAAATATGTGGATCAAGCTGAGCGGTTTCGATTTGTGACTCCGGGTTTTTTTTGTTTTGTTTTTCTTGCTGAGTTTGTCTAAGAGGGCGTTTGTGCGTTCCCAGGTGCTGCTGTGTTTCTCCCGGGACACGGCCGTCCTGGAGCACTTCAAGTACAACAGCGCCACCCCTCCCAAGTCCTACGTCCACGGTGAGAGGCTGCGTCCCCCCCCCCCGCCGGGGTCACAGACTGAGCTGGTCATGGCTTAAACACTGCCTCTGTGTGCGTGTTTGTGTGTCCTGCAGGGAAAGTGGGGGACGAGCAGTGTGCCGTGGTCTACCCCCCCAACGGTGAGTGTGCACTCGCATTTTCACACTGAACGGCTTCACCCGGAGGGGGAAGCGCTCACTCCTGTGTGTCATCCCGAACAGGTGTGATCCCCTTCCACGGTTTCTCCATGTACGGTGAGTGTGCGTCTCACCGTTTGGAGCGCACGGCGAGACGAACGAGGCCGTCCCCTTCATCCGTGCACGTGTTTCCCCCCAGTGGCGCCCTTGTGCTTCCTGTACAACGAGCCCTCCAAACTGTACAGCGTCTTCAGGGAGATGTACATACGCTACTTCTTCAGGTTGCACTCCATCTCCTCCTCTCTGTCGGTAAGAGCACAGAAGGGCTCCCGTCTCCCCCCTCCTCCCTCCTACTCCCCCCTCCTCCCCCCTCACGGCTGCACGTGTGCCCCCACAGGGCATCGTCTCTCTGTGCCTGCAGTTCGAGCGGCTGCTCCAGGCCCACCTCCCCCAGCTCTTCTACCACCTTCGGCAGATCGGGGCGCAGCCGTGAGTCCCGGGAAGATGAGCCGGAGATCAGTTAGAAAACTCAGAAATGACACATTAACTCATTGACTGCCAGCCATTTTCAGAACAGACTCCATACTGCCAGAATTTTTTTAATATTTGACTGATTTTTCAAGAGCCACAGAATAGTTTGTGCTATGACTATGTAAACACCGAACACACCAAAAGAAAGAGTAGACTCTCTTCTTTCATCAGGAAAAAAAAATTGTTTCTACCTTATTCCGTTCTTCCTCGACTTGCATCTCACCGGCGACATGTTTTCTCATAGCGAACCGTTACGTTTTTCTTATTTGCCCACAATCTATGCTCATCTCCCATCAAAAGTGGCAGACGTCTTTGACAGTCAACGGTTGTATTTGAATTGACATCTACAGACGTCTTTGGCAGCCAATCAGTTAAGATCGACGCCAGCTACAAAGGTCAGCGCCGGGGCGTGCCTCCTCCCAGGGGTTGCGTGCAGCCTCACGGAGACTAACGGGCTCCGAAAGCATCTTCTGACCTTCGTGCAGCATCGTGAAAAGAGAAAGCACCATTTGGAGCGCAGAAGCCTCTGTGTGTGCCGTAAAAAGCCTCCTTTTCCTGCACCGGCAGCTGAAGGCTTGTGGGACGCTGCCCCCTAGTGCTGAACTGCTCGAATTACAGCTTTGTTTAGTTGAGCCTGAGTGTTCAGGAGCAGAGATATGGGGAGAAGTTTTTTTTCCCTGATCAGCCTCAGTTAGCTCACAGATGCTTATCTGGGCTGGCTGTAGCCGTGTTTCTGTGTTTGTGCCCACAGGGTGCGGATAGCTTTTAAGTGGATGGTGCGAGCCTTCTCCGGTTACCTCTCTACCGATCAGCTGCTTCTTCTGTGGGATCGAATCCTCGGATACGACTCATTAGAGGTGGTTGCAGGTATAAAACTGATGTCGAAATCTCGCGAACGGGCCTGTTTGTCCCTTTTCTATCTCACCCCTGGTCGTCTGCCTCTTTTCCTCCTGGCTCGTTCCCGACTCCTCAAGTTCTCGCAGCTGCCGTCTTTGCCTTCCGAGCAGAGAACCTAATGGAGGTGACGTCACTGGCCTCGGCCGAGGTATGTCTGTCCCACATTAGACTTAAGCGTGTGTGCAGATGTCGCCCTCATACTTGCGGCGCTGCAAATAGACACTAATAACTAGCAAGTAGCAGTAACCCGGTCCCCTGACTGCACACGAGCCCCCCCGGCATGTCCTCCACGTCCCAACAGCACCTGCAGGGCTTCAGTCCACCTGATGCTAGAAATGAGGTTTTTATGTAGATCAGATATTCTGATTTAGTCATAAAATGTATCCTTTATGCCCCCCCTGCCTGATTAGGGGGTTAAACCACAACTTGGCGCAGAGGGCAAAGATGCAAGCCGGCACTATTTGCTTGCTCATTTTCCACCTGCCCCAGTTGACAGAAGATATCATAACACACTGCTCCTTATCTTATATTTAGAACCCAGCGCTGAAATATTAAACCCTCCCTCTAAACACGATAGGGTCCCTAATTTTAATCTCCCAGTGATCCCAAAAGGACAGGGTGGGAAGCATGGATTGTCACTTCTGAAGAATCCTGCATCATCATCATCATCATCATTGCACATGTCTCTGAGTTTCTGTTTTAAAATCCTGTCTCCTGACTTGTGTTCTCTCTGACAAACGCGCCGCAGGCCGTCCTCGCCGACCTTTCAACACTTAAGGTTATGCCACTCATCCAGATCTTCCTGTTTGCCACCGCCATCTGAAGAAGACTGAGACCTCCACAGGAAGGGGAAAAAATGAAATAAAAAAGCCCCTTCGCTTTGCCATATTCGCACTGAACGCCGCACCGCATTTGCCAAGAAAACGGGAAACTCCTCGTCTGGTGGAAGCAAAAAAAGCCAATCCCGTTTAAGCACGTATGCACCATAAACTGTAAATACCCTTAATGATGTTATTAGATAGGATACAGTATGTAAGCGGATCCGCTCAGCCGCGCCGGGATCAGCCGAGCAGCTCGGAACGAGATAAGAAGCAGGAAGGGAGCAACGTTAATGCCTCCCAGCTCGGCTAATGAAGTGTTAATTAACTCCTCCACTTTGTGCAGCTCCTGCTTTATTATTACGCTGTTGCTGATGAATGAGGAGATTGGAAGTGCCAGGCGGCTCCGGCATGACAGCAACACGCCATTGCTCACTTCATTAAAAAAGCAGCGCACGCTCTGTTTACTGTATTAAGACGGGGCGCCATCGGGCCGCACTCTGAGGGACATTTAGCGTCTCCGGTGCCAATATTTATGCAACTGTGAGAAATTTGAATCATGTATTTAGATTATGCCTCTGTGAAAGTATTCGCTTGTTAAATGCAGCCTGAAAGAGCTCCTTTTAGAAAATGAAATAAAGAGCTGGGGGCTATTAGTGGCTTTGTGTGGGTCCTGTGTGTTGCTGTCTGGTCTCTCCTGTCTCTGAAGTCCTGTGACGGGGGTAAATATTTGGACGGGCCTCCTTGAACTTCAGCAGCCCGCCGCGGTTATGTCTGGAGACAGCAGAGTGGGTGGGTGACACGAAGCCACACGTAGCATCTGCACTATTCCTCGTCCGTTGTGTGTGCACCCTCCTAACCTCCTCCTCCTCCCCCCCCTCCACAGACACACACACACTCTCGGGCTCATATCGAATTCTGCTGCTCTTCCCTTTCGTCTAACGCCCCCTCCTCGGTTTCGGCTACATCTGCCACCTGTTTGCTCCGACTCCCACGGCTGACTTCTTTTATCAGCCACGCGCCTCCTTTGGCCCCCACAGGCTGTTTCTCATGAGAGGAGGACCTGCTGTGGGGGGGTGACTCACGCTGCGGCGCCCCCTGGTGACGGACGGAGCACAGTGAGCTGACAGTCTGAGCATCAGCTCCACGCAGTTGCTAATAATCTAAGATGTCAGCCTCTGTTTCAGTGCATGTTGTAACCTAAAAAAAACATGGAGTTTTAGTGAATTTAGTTAGTTAAACTACAGTTGTTAGTCAGATTTTATAAGAATCATGTTCATATACAAGGCTGATAGATGTTCTGCTTTTGCTTAATGCCTTCCAGAAGGCATATAGTCAAAAATATCTCACTTCAGGGTATTTACCTCATGTAGCAGAGCCTCTTTTTATTTGCTACAAAACAAC
>JABUIW010044003.1:0-16002 GCA_013363375.1 Menidia beryllina
AAGCATTTGGCATCATTACGTCTTCTCTCCTCCTCTTCTGGGACCGGGCTGTTGGGTCTGGAGGTTTTTGCCGATTCGGCAAAAAGACCAGCGGATGTAGAGTGCCACTAACAATTATTGGCCCCCCTATTTATGATGTGGTTGAGGACTTATAGAAATTCTCTCTTTTTTAAAAACAACATGGAACCCAAATGTAAAAAAAAATAAAAAATCCAACCTTTTATCTAAGTACATTACTTTGTTGGTATAAATAAAATCACACATTTAGAAAATAAAAAACGTGAAATCACGTGTCCCACAATTATTGGCACCTATTTAGGATGTGGTTGAGGACCTCTAAAAATTATCTTTTTATTTAAACAACATAGAACCCAAATGAAAAAAAAGAGAAAAATCCAACCTTGTATTTAAGCACATTACTTTGGTGGTAAAAATAAAATTACAAGTTTAGAAAATAAACAACGTGAAATCGTCATATTTATACTCCAGGGAAACAGGAAGTCATGAATTACTAATAAAAGTTCCTAGATACCCTGAACAACTTTAGCAACAACAGAAAAATATATTTAAAGGAAATAAATTAAAATTTTCCGCATAACTGTTGGGGTGCCAATATTTGTGGGATACGTGATTTCACGTTTTTTAATTTTCTAAATGTGTGATTTTAATTTTACCACCAAAGTAATGTACTTAAATAAAAGGTTGGATTTTTCTCTTTTTTTTGCATTTGGGGTGCCAATAATTGTGGAGAACTGTTTCTGTTTAATAAGCATTAGTCAGCTTTTTTCAGAGTGGATACTTTCATTTGAGCTAGTTTAGAGTTTTTTTTTTTATAACGGCCATTTCATCTTCGGTCTGCTCCCCGATTCTTTAACATCTGACATCCAAAATATAGATTCTCTCCTTATTTTCAAAACAAAACTAAGAACCCACCTGTTTAAAATTTCTACCACCCCTAACTCTAACATTCCCCTCTTTTTGCACAGTGTTATTCATTCCATTTTTATTAATTTATTATGTTTTTGTTGATGTCTTTGTATGTTTTCATATGTTTCAATGTTGTTTTTATGACGATAGTCTTTGTAAAGTGTCCTCGAGTGGCATAAAAGGCGCTTTTTAAGAGTAAAATGTATTATTATTATCTTCCAAAGCTTCGTCCTTTGTCTCTGTTCACAGCATTTTTCGTTTTCTTTTCTTTTTGTTCCCATCGAGGATTATTCAGATGTTATTATTTCTCCGGATCCTGCCCCCCCCACCCCTCTCTGCATCAGCCCAGCTGAGTTCAATAGTGTACATAATAAAGTTGACTGATTCCACTTCCTGCTCAAATTTGAAAAATTCTATTGGACACATTTACAACTGAATGCCCTTTTCCTAAAAGTATACACACAGGTGCCATTAAATATGGTCTAAACATTCCAGCTGTCGGGTTTTAAGAGAGTTCTTCCCCTCTTCTCAGGCGTCTTACGTCTGGTTTTTTGCCTTTTGTACGTAGGCCTTTGCACATTTTGACTTTAAAGTCAGGACCGATGCACCTTCAGCGGGCATCAGTGTCATGAGCGTACGGAGGCGGAAAGTGTGTGTGTGTGTGTGTGATGGGGGGGGGGCTCCTGAGACTGACCGGCTGCTGACATGCATCTGACCTGGCAACCGATCCAAAAGGTGGCACGCATGAGCTCTGATTACCTCAATCTGGATCTTTTTCCAGAGTCTTTATGATTTTCTTAAGGCATAAAACCAAGTTGGACTCTTATTTTTGCCCCGAAAAATTTGTTTCAGTTTGGGGCTCCATGATTAGTTACATAGCTGGATTAAAGACATTACAGGACAAATGGAATGTCCACTTTTGACAACTGACTTTTGATTACATTTTCTTTTCCTCCTTGCTTCATCTCAACCCATTGATAATTTTACTTCTCAGTTTTATTTTGTGGTGTTTTTCTATTTATTTATTCATTTATGTTATTCTTACTACTCTCTCTTTTTTAAGTGTCTATACACTTTTTTATTCACATGGTTGTTTACGGTAAAAAGGAAGGATGTGGGTTATTACTGATCTGTAACATAATCTTGTAGGATTGGGGAGGGAATGAGTTGTTGTTGTTTTTGTAAAAATAAATAAATAAAAAAAACCTTACTTTTCATTGTTTGAACTTGACCTTGTCAGGTGAATAAAAACATGAATAAAGAAATAAATAATTAATGTTTTTTGGGGATTTTTTAGTTATTTCCGTAAACCTGGATGGTCTTTCTCTCCCTCCTCTGCCTTTTTTTTTAAATATTTTTAACCAGATCTTTGCATTATCTTTTGGTCGTATCTGATTCCTCTCCCAGGTGGAGCTTTTTACCCTGAGTCTGCTCTTTTTCTGGTTTTCGGGCTGCAGATCCAGCTGGACCCGTGCAGCCGTGCACGTTACATCAGTAATCCAGCTTTGTCTGACCGTCTGACTTTATTTCAGGTTTAGTGTAAGCTGCAGCCCACAGTGCGTTTTATTTTTCTCTTTTCTTTTTTTTTTCCTTTAGCCAGGCTTCTTGCATAATTTAACACGTGCAGCCGCGTCCGTCATCCACAATCAATTTCAGGAAAATACACACCAAAGGAAGATGGAGGCCAGCATCTGGTCAGAAACCACCTTTTCCCGTGTTTTTATTCTACTGTTGCCTTTTTAGCAGGTCTCCAGTCCCGTTTGTCGTGTTGTTCTGAGTCAGTAAGGGGTTTTTTACCCCGGGATGCTCCCGTCCCCGTGCACCCTGACCAGTCGAGTGCACAGGTATCGTGTTGACAAGCGCTGTGGGCAGCCCGTCCAGGCGGGCCTCATCACAGGGGCACTGACCTTTTTGCTTCCACTACCCGCTTCGGTTTCTGTCTCCAACTCTTCCCCACCTTTTGCCTCCATCTGTCTTCTTTTCTGCTCTTCATCGGTCTGTTGGCTGTCGTCACCTGTTATTTTCGTGGCCGTTTCTACTCCCTCTGTGTGGCTGAATTCGGATTTATGCGCGTCAACCTTTCCTCTTTCCTTTCCCCTTTGCAGAATGACTCCTTTTGGCCAGTTTCCGTTCCATCTGAATTTACATAGTGGTTGTTTTAAAAGAACTTTTTTACAGGCCGTGCATTTTTCATCTTTTTTTTTTATCTTAAGCCCTGTCTCCTATAAAGTTATTACCTTGTGTAAAATGTATATAAAACCTGAACACCATTATTTAAAAAATAATTATTCCACCTAAATTCAGTTTAAATTACTTAAAAAAACATGATACTTTAGTTCAAATATTTCAAATATTTCTAATATTCTTTGCATTTGGGTGATTCCTACAAAGGTATTACATTGTGTAAAATGTAAAAAAAAACCTGAACACAATTATTTTAAAATAATTATTCCACCTAAATTCAGTTGAAATTACTTAAAAAACATGATACTTTATTTCAAATATTTCTAATATTTCTAATATTTCTAATATTCTCTGCATTTGGGTGTTGAAAAACAATATTTCTAATATTTCTAATATTTTTAATATTTCTAATATTCTCTGCATTTGGGTGTTGAAAAACAGTGAAAACAGGAGCGTTTTCCCCCTTGTGTTTCATCACCTTTCTCTTTAGTGACGATTTAGCTGATGTTGAAGCTTTGAAGGTGGAATTCTTTACTGGTGTTGCAGGATGCAGGAATCCGTTTAACAAATGTTGTAACAGGACACAGGTCTGGATTCAGTCTGTAACCTGTGAGGAGGCCCCTTTTTCTTATCATCTACATGGGTTTGTGCCTCTTTCGTTCATCTATTTTTTATGTACTGCTTTTCATACACTGGGCGGCAAAAGAAACACGTCTGTTGTTTCTATGATTAATTATTTTTGCAATAAAAATAGACAAACACAATAACAATTTATTTATTTTTATTTTTTTTTTATTTAAATTTATTCATCCATCTTGAATGAGGAGCTTGTGGTTAGCTTGATGTTTCATGAGGAGGCCTTCAAGTGTGAAGAGCTGCTGTATCTCCACCCTGGAGTTTGTTAGAATAAAGACGGATACTGAATCAAACCTCATGTAACCCAAATAAAAGAAAAACTGTTAAAGATGCTATTGGAAAAGCCTGTCAAAATCTCAACTTTTTCTTAAATGATGCTGATGGGGAACTAGTGTACAAAGATAAAATAGATACAACATTCGGGAATCTTGTTTCTATTGTATCGGTTATCCAAACTGGGGACCTGATCAGAACAAAAAAAAAAGCAAAAAAAAGCAAAAACATGAACAACTCAAGAACACAAAAAAATCTAACATAAAAATAGAACCCAAAAACCCGAACTCCAGACATCTAATCTCAAGTTAGTAGTGTTCGATCAATAAAAAAAGAAAAACTTGTGTTGGATTGTTACACCTTTTTTGGACCTCTGCTTTTTCTGCCTATTTTATCAAACGAGCTCTCTTGAAAATACATCAGTGACAAAAAGCCAATCAAAAGATGAAACCCGCCGTCTGACCTTTGACCCGAGCTGTGTGATCAGTAAAAATTCGGACGTGTCGACATCCGGCTCCGGTGCGCGTGAAGCCTGAGCCAGAACGGGACGTTGCCACGGCAACGAGACGTCAGAGGGACTTGAATTCAGAAAGGGGCCGAGGACGTGAACCCTCACGTCTCAAAACGACAAACAGACCCAGGCTGAAGAGGATGAAAACGGGAGGCGGGCGGAGAAAAACGAAACGGGGAGGGTCTCATCTGAATCCAATTTTTGAAAGCTCTCCAACTCCCAGTTCCTGCACACGCCGCCCTGTAGACCGGAGATTATGCGGCCGAATGTGTGTTATTCCATCCTAATCCTCCTTCATATCAGGATGAAGGGCCCTTATTCTGTTTCTGATTTACTTCAAGCACTCAGTGGTTCATTCTCGCCCTGTCCAAAAGCGAAATAACACGTATTCTCTATTTAAAAAGCACTTTTCATACTAATAAATTGCAACCCAAAATGCTTTACTTGGATTTGAATAAGAAAAGAATCAAGGATGACAAAAAATAAGTCCCGGAAAAATGATCTCTTGAAGTAAAGTTCTCTGACAGTACTGGAGAGAAGATTAAATAGACCAAATTAAGAGAGAGTTCAAGTAAAGCTAAAATTCTGTTCAGTTTAATGAGGAGACTAAAACTAAGTTACTAACAGCTTCCCTCTAAGCCTTCTTCCATCAGTCGTCCTGGAGACTTTCCCAAACTTCGTTCATCTATGCCTGGAGTCACATTTCTTATGATGATCAAAGAAAGAAATAGCTTTAACCTCTTTTATCTGGTGCTAAGTCTCAGACTTTTCCTCGGTAGCTAATCGTTAATGCAGCAAAAAGTTGAGTTTCTTATGTTTTGTTTGTATCTGATAGGCCTTTTTGATATCTGTTATTAAAATTTTGTATTGTTTTCATTTTAGTGATCCTTAAAATCCAGCCTCACTGGTCATGTGATCTGAGATTTACTCCATCTGTGGCATTTTCCACTTAAAAAAGTCATTTTTGTGGTAAATATATGGGGAAAAAACTTCATATCTGAATGTTTGAGTGTCTCTTTGTATTGTTTTTCCTAATAAATATATTAACTCATTGACTGCCAGCCATTTTCAGAACAGAGAGTCCCATACTGCCAGAGTTTTTTAAGCATTTTGACTGATGTTTCAAGAGCCACAGAATAGTTTGTGCTATGACTATGTAAACACCGAACACACCAAAAGAAAGAGTAGACTCTCTTCTTTCATCAGGAAAAAAGATTAGTTTCTACCTTATTCCGTTCTTCCTCGACTTGCGTCTCACCGGCGACATGTTCTCTCATAGCGAACCGTTACCTTTTTCTTATTTGCCTACAATCTATGCTCATCTCCCATCAAAAGTGGCACTGCCACCTAGAGGGTCAATTTGTTACTACATACTCTGTCTAGACGCCTGATATTTACGGACAAGCTTTAGCGGATCGTCCCCCAAGCCACTCTCGTTGAAAAACATAAAAGACGTCTATAGACGTCTTTGGAAGCCAATGAGTTAATATTCGGGATTAGAAGTAGCTTCTCCATCCCTCGTCATCTTGTTTGTTGCAAATTAAATGCCGGCAACTGGAGTCCTGGAGGTCTGACGCCTGTTTGTTGAAGCAGCTGCTAACATCTGCAGGCCCACCGCTAACATCTCTGCTGGCTTTATCTCTTCACCTTCTCTCTGTGCATGTTCATAGCTGGAATCCCTCCCCAATCAGTTCTTTTCTTCTTTTATTTTGGATTGAAAAATGATATTTCCGCAGCTCCAGCACTGACACTGATTATAGCCCTCCGAGCTGATGATTTTTTTTCTTCTTTTAGCCCACAGAAAGATCTTCAATCGGGGAGATTAAACCCTGTTTTTAGCCGAAGGGGGTCGATACCGGCTCATCAGGCCAACAGGGGCTTCCACTTCGAAAAATGAAGCCCTGACAGGTGCCGTTGTAATCGATAATGACTATTTCAATCACCACGGAGATTTGAGGACTTTTGGTTTTGTGGTATTGAGGCCTCTCGGTTCACAGGCTGACGTCAGCCTGTCGGTCACGCTGTGCCTCTGGGGTCCTTCCAGAAAAAGACAGAAGGCCGTTGAGACCTCCGCTGAGTTGCACCAGAGCGTGTTTTTTATCAGCCACAAATCCTCCTTCCACGCCTGTCTCCCCCCCCGACTCGCCTTTGTGCAGATATTTTGCGGCGGGGCGGATAAATGCGTTACATAAGTATGTCGCCACGGATCATCAGGTAGCCCCGCTCTCTGTGTGTGTGGACGTCCGTGTGCGTCTTTGTCACAATTAGCTCCGTCAGGACCAATAAATCTGGACACTCGGACGCCCTCCTCCAATTTTAGCTCTTCTGAAAGCGCTCTGTTATTTGTGATTGTACTTTGTGTACTTTGGAATTTCTGGATGGATTCAGACTCAACTTGTTAGCCCGATTCTTTAGTTGGAAACCTGAGACCAAAAGTATAAAAATGACATTTATTGGACACAGTTAAGTATATCAGCTGAACTGGGTGTGATGGGCATTATCTCCTGGGCCCAATCCACTTCCTCAAAGAATGGCTGGACATAACCAAGTCCTATTGGCTAGTTACCTCTGGGCATAAACAGGCCAGGTCCTAATTTATGCAGATAACATTGGAATGAGGTAACAAATGGTGTGTGTTTGTGTTGACCTAAAGGCGGATCTAATGCAACAGAGAAAGAAAAGAGAGAAAAGAAGAGTACAAAATACAGTTCTATAAGGAAATAAAATAATCAATAATTTACATAGATCATGTGAAAGCGTACAATGCTAAAGTAAGTAATTATAGCCAAACTCTAACAATCAAAAATGGAATATTCCTCTCCTCCGTTTCCGTTCCCGAAGGTCTGGAACCTCTTCGGGTGGATCCTCTTTGATGTGTCCACGTCCGATAAGGCGTCCCTGCTAGCTTTGCTCTTTGTTCCACTTCATCAGAGCGGAACAGCAAAAGAATAATTAAACGAATGTTAACGGCTCTTTTGAACAGCGCTGAAGGAGAACTTGTGGCCGCGTCATTAAGCGACTGGCTTGGAAAATGTAAACACAGACGGATGTACTGACGGTGAACAGCTATGATTCATGAACGGCCGTTTCAGTTATGCAAAAATGTTGCCAACAAAGTGCAGATGGCAGTTTCACATGTAAAAGACATCCTGTCCTGTTCTTTTATATGCATATTTATCTATCTGTGACTCTGGCAAACATATCCATTTCCTTTATTGTTTAACCGTTTAGCGGTTCCTTTACTGTCTCCTTCGCCATGTCAAACACTTTATAAAAACCTTTTTAAAAGGCTGTTCTTCAGCTTCCTCTCAGGCCCCGGCCGGTCCAGGCTGTCGGATCTCCTTCCTGGTTCTGATTCTGATTCTGATGGAGGGAGTTTTTTTCTTCCCACAGTCACCGCGTGCATTTTTGAGCAAAGTGTCGGAAGCTCTGCTTCCCTTTAAGCCTTCTCCCATCAGTCGTTCTGGAGACTTTCCCAAACTCTAGCGTTCATCTTTACCTGAAGTCACATTTCCTATGATGATCAAAGAACGAAATAGCTTTAACCTCTTTTATCTGGTGCTAAATCTCAGACTTATCTTATCTTTAATGCAGCAAAAAGTTGAGCTCAAGACGTGTTTTTGTTTTTTTTTGTTTTTTGCTTGATAGGCCTTTTGTATATCTGTGATATCCTGCAGTTCCCACTTAAAAAAGTCATTTGTTTTTTAAAGGTCCTATATGGGGAAAAAACTTCACCTCTGAATGTTTAAGTTTTTTCTTCCCACGGTCACCACATGCATTGTTGAACGATGTGTTGGTTTCTTTAGCTGGCAGACCCTTCTTTTTTATTTGAGTCCAATTGATTTGATACAACTGGGATTTTAAAATAAAGGGGTTTCTAATGCATCTGGAACTTTAACTAGTTTTGATTAATCAACCAAAGATAGATTAGTGTGTGAAGAAGAAATTAAGCATTTATTTCGTCCTCCAACCCATAGCTGTTTATGAAGCATCTGCAGTTGGTCTGCCAGTCCGATATTAGACGAGTTTGGGAACCAAAGACGGACGGCTGGTCGGGTGGAACGTTTTCCTTAAAAAAAAACTCCCTGATTGGCGCCTTGTGTCAGTGGTCTTTGGCAAAGGACGCAGATACAATGTTCAGTTCTGTAATTCTGCAATGGTTTGTGCCATCGGACACATTTAATCTGCCTTTAAAGGTGAAGACAACGAGCTATACAACCAACACACATGCACAGATTCCTCCTCTACAGTCAGACCATGAATCAGCCTCCTTCTTTCGACGTTTTTCCTTCATCTAGATTTTTCAAGGTTTCATTTTTTTTCACCTGTTAAGGCTTTAAGTCGGTATATTAGAGGATATTTTCAAATGTTTGAACTGTGAGGAAATCGTCTGCTGTGCTGTGTGATCACAGTTATGTGTGTGTTAGTGTTTTCTCCTGAAGTCATAAATAAACTTTATCGCGGATGCAGGTCACTCCATGAATGGACTGTGAAGAGGAAAACAGCTGGAGCACCCCTCCAAATGAATTTAAACATATGAAAATAGATTAAAATCACTGGATTTATTGATCTATTGTAAAATGTTGTAAGATTTAATCTACCAAGAGGGAAAGTTGAACCGTTTCCCATCAACAGAGAGAAAAGAAAAGGAATGAAATTACCGGGAAAAGCAAACCGATTGTTAACAAACGGCTTCTGAACCTCGTCATGTTCGCACAGTATGATCACACAAACACACACACACACACACACACACACACAGACACAGAAACGAGACCAAAACAAGCTGCACAGTCTGACCGAGAAGCCCCTAAATTGTGTTATCTCTTTGTGTTCAGGTCGGGTGGAGGGTTTGGGGGCGGCTTTGCAGCGGCATGTGCAGATGTTTTATCAGGGGGAGCGTGCACGTGTGTGCACGTGTGCGTGCGTGCGTGTGTGTCCCTGTGGACGTGCAGAGATGGAGGTGACTTTGATCCGTCTGTGTGGATGGAGGCTCTCAGCCTTTGTTTTCCGGCTCGTTTCGGCTTTTCTGGTCTTCTGTCTTCCTCCTCTCCCCTCCTTCTCTCTCTTTTCTCTTTATTTTCCAACATTACCAGTCTCTGACGATCTTTATCACCCCCCCCCCCCCCCCTCCTCTCTTTCAACGCCTCCTTCCCAGCATCAGAGTGGATGTGTTTAATCCCTCCGAAATGGACGACTGAGTTTGGATGTGCTCCCTCTCAGGCTGGTGGGGCGATGGTGCGCTCAATAGGGGAATGAAAGGGATGGGATTGTTTACAGATGTGTGATGACTGTATCGATCCGGCTAAAGGGGAGAAGGAGGAATGGAAATGGCCCGTCCTCACACAGCAAAAACAGCAGCAGATCTTTAGATTTTGAAGGATTTTTAAGGGGAACAGGTCTCTCGTTTCATGGGAAACTTCAGAGATGGTTGTGAACCTCAAAACTTCACACCGCTGTTCTTTTTCTGGGCTGAATTTACGAAATCATCGAATGGCTCTTTTCCACTCTTTGCCCACTCAGCTAAAACCTGCTCATTTTAGGTTCATTTTGAGACCATAAAGTCCACACACATGTTCTCATTCTGATAGAAATAAAGAGGAAGAAGAAAAAAAAGCCACTATCTTTGATCTTCAAATGCGTTTTTAATACTGAAACAGTTTAATTTCACATTTACACTTTTTCTTTTGCAACTTGCATTCATTTCTCCTTTTTCTATTTTTGTCTCAGTCTTCTTCTGAGTAAAAACCATGTTTGCCGTTCAACAAACTGTTTCAAAAATGCAAACAGATGTTTTTCTTTTGACAATGGATTTCATAGACACCCACAGTCTGCTTTGATATGCTACACGTCCCCCTTCCCATTGGAAAAACGTGTATTTGATCCAATATGGCGGCTTTCCAGATGGCGGCCACCTTCCAGACACATCCTGAAAGATAGGCCCCCGTTTAGTTTCTGTGACTTCTGACTGTCACGTCAGACTTTTAAACCTCCTCCTTTATAGAAATCCAACACGGCCAACATGCCAACCACAAGCTAACATCAAGACGACGTGGAGTTAGCTTGAATTTTCCTTAGAAATTAGCATGGGAGGCTAATATGAGTTGAAAGCCATTCTTTTATTTCCACACGTGGCACCATTTCACCCCACAGTATTTATTCAGAAATAAACCTTTGACCTCCAATGCATTCGGGGAGATAAGGAAAATGTCACTTTGGAGATTTTTCCTCCTTTTATCTCACCCAAAGGTCGTTTCATCCTCAAAGCGAGTGATAAAAACACAACACACAAACATGGCACATCTGATTACGCAGTTATTTGTTGCACATGCATCAAATTTACGACATAGCTGTGTGAGGTCTCTGTGAGAGAAGGGGGGTGGGAAATAATTCAAACCAGGCACAAAATCACTTTAAACAGTTCAGGCGTCACAGATTTAGCAAAATGTATTGAGGATCAATTTCTGTATTAAAGCCGAAGAACAAAATGCCCAAATTTAAGAAAAAACAACATGCTGAAACTGTTGAGCCCAAGATGGTCGATCATTCAAAAGAAGATTTAATCCACAGTGGAGAAATGATCCCAAGGACGGTTTAAAGGGGGCAAGAGAAAATAAATCAAACATAGATAAAAATGTGTGATAAAAAACCTCCACGGTGGAAAACATCTTTTCTAAATCCTAATTTAAGCAACAGATGAGTGATAAAGCAGTGATATGTGGGATAAAAATCCTGTAACCTCCCAAAACTGATGCTAAATTAAGCATCTATGAGTCACTCATTAATATTAGTAACCCTTTAAAGCCTGATGAAAGAAAAAACTGGAAGTTAAATTAAAATTTCATCAGTCAGGCCGGTCTGGTCAGGGAGCGACAGTTCGCTTTTCCTGCTGTCGGCGGACGGAAAACCGAATCTGAGAGGAAAAAAAAAACAGCCTTTTTCAGTTAGAAAAAGGATGAGGCGGGATCTGAAGTTCCCTGAACTTTGGTTTAACTGAAGGACAGGACGGCAGTTTGTGCCATTTTTGGTGAGGAGCTAATCCATGACGGCATGAAACCAAATTAGATGAAGAGAGTCTCAAAGAAAAGTATTATAATTAGGATTTTTTCTTTTTTTGTGTTCATTTTCTGTTTTCTGATTTCTGAGAAATCACTGGGTTAGACGAGCAAATAACTTATGAACCTAAAACTAAGACTTTGTCACGGCGGTGGATCTTAAGGGAGGACTCAGGTGCGGAGAGGGTTGGTTCCAAGGGGTTTTATTTTGACAAAAACACACTCAAAAGGAGTGGATGGCAGACATGGTTCAAAACAAGGCTGTGAACAAAGTATCAAAGCAAGATTTAACATGACTGTGGCAAAAGTATCAAAATAAAGTAGACAAGACTATGGCAAAACAAGGTTAACAAGACTGTGGCAAAACAAGGCTATGACAAAAACATGGCTATGGCACAAAAACAAGGCTATGGCAAAGTATCAAATCAAGATGAACAAAACTGTGGCAAGGCATCAAAACAAGACTATGGCAAAAATATTAAAGTTAACAAGACTATGGCATGGCAAGACTGTAACAAAAACAAGGCTATGGCACAAAAAAAACAAGACTATGGCAAAGTGTAAAAATCAAAATCTTACGTGACGAAAAGACGAAATGACGAAAACGCACTGGCACAGGACATGGGAAACAAGGACTATTTAAACACATGAGGGAGGGGAACCCCAGGTGAACACAATAGGTAATCAAGACATGACGACACACCAGACATTCCCCCAGACGTGGCAGACTTATGCAACAGAGAAGAGACACTTGAACAGATTATATTGTTTTATATTCTCCAGGAATTAGACAGTGCCCCCTCTGTTCGGGATAAATGACACAGAAAAGGGATGCATGGATGTTCTGGCTATGCTCTAGACTGGGGAACAAACAAAGAAGCGTAGTTCCACACACTGGATTCACGTGTGATCTGCATCCTAATCCCATTTTTCCTGGAGATAAATGAGGATGACCTGCTCCAGCAGTTAGCCAAAAGCTGGCGTTATTTTACAGTCAGCAGGTAAATCTGTATCATGCCGTCTATTCTGTATTTTTCCTCATTTAAATTTAGATTCGGTCCTCGTGTTCAGTTCTTTCCAGACGGTCGTTTAGGCCAAATTTCAGCTCCAAGAGCTCTTCAAACATATTCAAGAGTAGAGATTTAAGGTGATATGGGTCCTCCAGGTGACAGACGCCCGGGTTCCAAACTCAATATCACAATCGATTCACGACCAGAGCTCCAATGTCGTGTGTTCATTTCTTTTTCAGAGTGGATTTTCTTCTCCGCTTGAAACGTTTCGAATCAATTTTTCAACCCGCATCAGAATTCTGCGAATGTTAATCACAAATATGCAGTTTGATTCCAGGTAGAAAATGATTCAGGTACACCATTTCTGCTCAGTGTAATGTTCTTTTATTTAATTGTTCTATAAAAAAAGGTGCACATTAACTAACCGGTAAACTCATTGTGTTAATGGCTTTACTAAAAAAACTTCAATGGCACAAATAAGTGTGTTATAAACTAGAAAGATTACAACACAGATTCAAATCGAAGGCACATCTTAAAGTCAAGTCATAGGAAGAGCAAATGCACGACTGCTTCGTCTGTTTGAGTCTTTAGGCTCTTTGCATTTATTACATTTATTTCAAACCAGAAAGCCGAACCCAGCCAGACGTCTAAAAAAAAAAAAGATTGAGTATTCTGGAACAAAAGTCGTGGAAAGGTCGAAGCTGATGTGAAGCAATAACTACAAAGACCCAAATAAAGTGAAGAATCTGGTCAAACTAGAGGAAACTAAAGAGCATCTAAAGGGCCAAACTGGGCCTGATAACAAAAGACTAAACTTGAGTATTTTTTTCCCCCCTACTTTTACTTACACTGGCTGAATCGTTACTCGTTACTGATTTGTAAACGTGATGAATCATCCCCAGGTCATAGTGTAAGAGCTGTAGATAGCTCTGTCAGGGTTTGGGAAGCTGGCTCCTCATTGGCCCATTTTCAGCAATCAAGGATAGTCTATTAACTCATTGACTGCCAGCCATTTTCAGAACAGAGAGTCGCTCACTGCCAGAGTTTTTTGAGAATTTTGACTGATTTTTCAAGAGCCACAGAATAGTTTGTGCTTTGACTATGTAAACACCGAACACACCAAAAGAAAGAGTAGACTCTCTTCTATCATCAGGAAAAAAGATTTTGTTTCTACCTTATTCCGTTCTTCGACGTGCGTCTCACCGGCGCCATTTCTCGCATAGCGAACCATTGCGTTTGTTTTTATTTGCTTACAATCTATGCTAATCTCTCATCAAAAGTGGCACAGCTACCTAGAGGGTAAATTTATTAGTCCATACTCTGTCTAGAAGCCGATATTTACGGAAAAACCTTCGCCGATCGTTCCCCAAGCCACTCGCATTGAAAAACATAAAAGACGTCTATAGACGTCTTTGGCAGTCAACGGTTGGATTTGAAAAGACGTCTATAGTAGGCATGGCAAGATTCACCGATTCGTATCGGAACATCGGAACGACCTGTGCGATACGGTTGAATCGATTTGCAAACGTCTGCATCGGTAAAAACCGCACATAAACTCGAGATGCATCGCATCAAAACTACCTGCATCGATACAAACCGATTATTATCTTCTATTATTATAACTTTTTAGAAACGTGTCTTTAAGTTTTAGTTGCGTTTCTTTCCATCCCTGTTGCGTGCCTACTGCGTGCATGCTAGTCTCTCTGCCACTCAAGTCTCGCCCCAAGCCTCGCGCGAGTAGGAGGGTCTAAACTTGCTTTCGAAGAGGACAGAGCTAGAAACCACGTTAGCATGGACGAAAACGACAATCACTCTCTAAGTTGCACTTCCTTTGTTTCAAAATAAAAGGCACAGTTAGCTTGCGTGCCATAACTTGAACTATGTAGTCCATGGTGTACTTTTCTTCTGCATTGCATCGCATCGTATTGTATCGTATCGTATCGCACTGTATCGCAGCATTTTAAATTTAGATCGTTCTGTATCGCACCGGATCGCAGGAGGTTGGAGAATCGTATCGAATCTTATCACTAGAAATTCCATGAATCGTGAATGTATCGAATCGTTGGCTGTGTATCGAGATGTGTATCGTATCGCCTTGGTGGTGAAGATTCCCATCCCTAGTCTATAGACATCTTTGGCAGCGAATGAGTTAAAAAAAATGCCTCCCGAAAGATTGCCAAATTGTATGTACTTTCAAAACTTGAGTAGCAATTTTTGAAATACTTCTACTAGCAATACTTACGTTAAAAAAAAAATGGAGTACTTCTGCACTTCCACTTAAGTATGGTGTTGAAAGAACACTTCAACTTTTACTTTTGTACTTGTACTTGTACTTAAACCAGAAGATTTCCTCACTCAGGATCCATCCATTAAGCCCCCAAACAGCCCGTTTTCCATTTGACTTCAGGGTGATGGAACTGTCTATTACCCGGGAAATGGCGCCCAAACAGGGAGGCCCTAATGCTGGTGTTATTCAACCCTCTCCACCCGATTATTACCCCCCCGTTACGTTTAATGAGCAGACCCGGGGAGCCTTAACGCTGGAGTGAGTTGTGCGAGGCAACCTTTGTAAAATCCGGTTTGTTCAGTATTTCTTGCCCTCATGTTATTATTTATTTTTAACAAGAACTGCTGGACCCATTAGAGAAGCCCTGGGAGGGGGTTCACACCTTGTATTTGCTGCCTAACGTTCCTGAAGCAAACAGAGCTACTGTGCAAAAAAAAAAGACACACAAAGCATAAAAATGAACGAGTAGAAAAAGAATGATTTGATCGTCTGTTCCATTTAATGTATTTAACCCTGTAATGCCAAATGTATCATATTTGATACACACGGTTCCTGAAATATTTTGCGTCTGACTCCTTTTGCATAATTTAATGGTAAAAATTTTGCTCAAAATCCTATTGTACACAATCAGATACACCTGATAACAGGGGGCAGAAGACTACACAAAAAATTATCTTGACTTATCGCATAGTAATAAATTATTAATATTAAAAATGTATTTCTGTTTTTTATTTTTACATATTTTGTTAAAAGGCCAAATAAGGAATTCAAACAAAAAAAGTAATTTCTGTTTTGTTTTATTCTTGGATCAGGCTTTAAAGGGCTAATCTGCTCCAAGTTTACTAATAATTTATTAATAATCACATAAAGTACATGAGGAGTAAATAATGGAGCAAGTGCAGTTGTTGTTTTTTTCATGGATGTGGATGGAAACATCTCTTAAACAACTGGAATCAATGGGATTATATTTCTATCACAATAGCTGTTCATTCATTGGTCCCAATTGAGAACAGATTGAATTCCACTAAAATGATCATTTTAGACGATTGCAATCACACAACCGCGTTAATAGAAACCATCCAGCAGATCCTAACCCTAACCCTAACCCTAACCCTAAAC
>JABUIW010044004.1:0-15140 GCA_013363375.1 Menidia beryllina
TGAGCATAGACTGTAGGCAAATAAGAAAAAGGTAACGGTTCGCTATGAGAGAACATGTCGCCGGTGAGACACATGTCGAGGAAGAACGGAATAAGGTAGAAACAAAATTTTTTTCCTGATGAAAGAAGAGAGTCTACTCTTTCTTTTGGTAAGACCTTTGTAGGCTAGCATCAGGGACTTGATTTTGATACGGGCAGCCAGAGGTAACCAGTGGAGTTCAATGAACAGAGGGGTGACGTGAGACTTTTTGGGCTGATTGAAGACCAGACGCGCCGCCGCGTTCTGGATCATTTGTAAAGGTCCAGGTCATCCACCTCATTCTTATTTTCTACCAGCAAAGCTTCAGCTCTCCTCTTTTTTTTTTAGGTCGGAGGTCATTTCTCAAGCGTGGCCATCCAGCAGATGAAGGACTTTGGGAGGGTTGCTGTTTGTGGAAGCATCTCCACCTATAATGATGCCAAACATGAGACAGGTCTGTCCTCCCAGAGAGCTAAAATATTCAATTAAAAATCATAAATTCGAAGAAGTAAGTACGTTTTTTTCCACTCTCTTTGTCAGGACCTTACCCTTTGATAAAAATAAACATGAAGCAGCTTAAGATTGAAGGTTTCATGCAAAGCCGATGGGATCATGAGCATCCAGAAGGCCTCCGGAAACTGATGGGCTGGTTGAAGCAGGTATTATTCCGAAATCACAAAAAATCAATTAATTTTGTGTTTTTTTTAGCAAATACCTTCATTTTAGGAGCCTTTAGGTTAACTTGCTAAAGCCTGACCAAAGGACTAATAGACAATAAACTCTTTTATTACCAGAATGTTTGTGTAACTCTTTGATTGGTAGATTTTATTTTTATATTCGAATTAGATTATTTACTTCACACTTACAATAAACGAAAAACTGATTGCATTCCGAAACCACAAAAAATCAATTCATTTTATGTTTTTTTTAGCAAATACCTTCATTTTAGGAGCCTTTAGGTTAACTTGCTAAAGCCTGAACAAAAGGACTAATAGACAATAATCTCTTTTATTACCAAAATGTTTGTGTAACTCTTTGATTGGTAGATTTTATTTTTATATTCGAATTAGATTATTCACTTCACACTTACAATAAACGAAAAACTGATTGAATTCCGAAACAACAAAAAATCAATTCATTTTATGTTTTTTTAGCAAATACCTTAACCTTTAGGTAAACTCGCTAAAGCCTGACCTAAGGATTGATAGACGATAAACTCTTTTTTATTACCAGAAGTGTTTGTGTAACTCTTTGATTGTTAGATTTTTTTAAAATATTTCAATTTGATTATTTTTTCACTTACAATAAACTAAAAACTGATTGCATTCAAGAGGGTTATAAAAAATTAGATTGCTCCCTAAAATATTTGTTTGAGATGTGATGAATATGGTGTTCGAGGGTTCATTCTGTTTAATCTGAATCATGAATTCTGCCTCCGTAGGGGAAGCTGAAGTTTCAGGAGCACGTCACAAAGGGCTTTGACAACATGCCAGCTGCTTTCATGGGGATGCTGCAGGGAGAAAACCTGGGCAAGGCCATCATTTCAGTCTGATGTGTTCCCTGTAAATCACGTTATTACGAATTAGTTATTTCTAAGGGGAAGAGCAACACTTTTCACTTACTTTTGATCAAATTTTCTGGTTTATGCTTCATAAATCGACCTGATTAGTGTGAATAGATGCACTTATTTGATTCAGTAATGACTTATTTTTTAAATTAACACCTCTCCGGGTAGGCTTGCTGCAAGAAGCATCAGGGTTTTTATATTTTTGTAAACATTATGTAGAGAAAATGTGAATAAAAGCAGCTATGAAGCAGTTTTGGCTTAGCTTTTGTTGTGTTTGTTTTTGAGTGTTTTTCTGAGCGTGCTGCTTTCGGGAGAAACGAGGGGCTTCTTCTCCCAGGGGCCTAACGTTTCAACAGCCTGGATTCTCTGTCTCATTCACACACGATTTTGGCTCCTTTTTAGTTAAAAGCTGTTCAGAAAACAGGGACTTTTTGGATTTTGAGAGGCGCTCAAAGGTGTGGGTACAGGACAGGTCAAGTCAGGTCAGTCCATCACAGGGCTGCACTGACACAAATAAATAATAATAATAATACTTTTTATTTTTAAAAAGCACCTTTAATGCCACTCAAAGACACTTTACAAAGACGATCATCATTAAAACAACAGTGAAACATAAGAAAACATACAAAGTCAAAATACATCATAAATAAAAACATCATAAATGACTAAAAATGGAATGAATAAAATTGTGCAAAATGTTAGAGTTAGGTGGGTAAGAAATTTTAAACAGGTGGGCTTTGAGTTTTTTTTTTAAAAAGAGGGAGAGAGTCGGTATTTCGGATGTCAGATGGCAAAGAGTTCCAGAGTCCACACAACAACATGAAACTCAACCCAGAAGGGAAACCACGAACCATCACAGCAGGTCAAAATTTTAATGGATAAATGGAGAAGGTGGAATTAAAGTAATTTAAAGTGATTCGGTCTGCTGTTCTCCACGACAGCCTGCTTTCTCTGAGCAGATATGAGGCGACTCAAGCCTCCTGGGAGCTCCAGAAAATATATATTTAAAAAAAATTGGTTTCAGTATTTAAAGAATGTATGTTAGGGTGGGATCAACATGAAACAAAAGATACCCACCATGTTTGGATCTAATCGAGAAAAATGGTATCGACGATGCGTAACCTTGTCTACAGATCTACCCACAAATCTTTTGATTTTCAAATTTCTAAAAACTGCCAGAAGAATAGCACAGGAGCCCTAGAAAAGTGACCCAGTTTGCGGTCTTTTGTCACTGAGAATCAAAAATATGAAGCAAATTCGTGATTTGCAAGAGTAGACTGTAGAATTTTAGGACATCTGCACCAAACATTATCCTTTTTCTGTGGTTTAAAGATCAATAAGTGTCAGTGATGATTTTAAAACTGCGCTGCAGAAGGTTGTGTGAGAACACGCATAGTAAAGCTCTTTGTACGTAAAGACGTCACAGCCCGGTGACGCTTTACGTCCTACGTCAACAGCCGCGCTCAACTTCCGACCAATCAGGAGCGAGCGTGGAAGCCCCGCTCTGGCCCGCCGGAGTGGTCGCAGCATCCCGCGGCAGTTTGCGTCTCTTTCGGAGCGTTTTTCCACACAGTCCGCCGTTTTTATTTGTGGAGGAACTTCACTGGTGAGTGAAAGCAGACAGGTTTTTGGTAAAGAACGAAGTGGAAGTGTTGTTATCCGCCTGTTTCCGCTAATTTTGTGCCGTTTAGTGTCGCGCGCTGCATTTATTTACAAATGTTTTACTCACAAACGACGACTCTGCCTTGCTTTGTTTGGGCATTTTGAAGGGAAATGTCGTTAAATATGTCAATTTCTTGCGATATCTCCTCGTTTTATGCTTGCCTACGTCTGTGTTCTTGCACGTGTAGCTTGTTTCGTTTTCAATGTTTTTCTCCCCTGAGTCATTTGATGTAAAACCACCTGACTGTCCAGTTATCTGATGGTCACCTACTGATTTAAAATGTTCAGAGTTAAGCTAGTCTCACCTGAGCTTTCTGCTCACATGTGACCTCCTATTCTAACTTTTGTTACTAAGGAAGTGGTCTGTTTTTGTTCTGAAACATCCTGTTTTTTTGGCTTTGGGTGTGATCTGTCTTACTTACTGTTCACAACTCAAAAGCTCTTTGGATAAAACCATGGTCCAGGCCAAGTCGTGGATTCTGGCCAAACACTTTGAGGGGTTCCCAAAAACCAGCGACTTCCACCTCCAGGTGGAGGAGCTCCCGGAGCCCAAAGATGGAGGTCAGAGCCTTTTCTTTGTCGACCTGAACATGGTGTGTTTTAAACAAGTGAGAGCTTTTAAAAACTGTTTTCTTTTCTTTCAGAGGTGCTTCTGGAAGCGGTTTTTCTCAGCGTGGATCCCTACATGAGGTGGGTGGTAAAAACTGAATTATTATTAGCATCAGAAATCATGTCCTGTGTCTTTTTTTAAAAAAAAACTCTTCATCTGGTCTCCACAGGCCGTTCAGCAGGGTCCGCATGAAGGAAGGGGACGTGATGATTGGAAGTCAAGTGGCAAAGTGAGTACAAACAGATCCACCCGCCCACACACACTGACTCTAAAGTCTTTCATCATGTCTGATGGGAATCGTGGCAGAAAACGGCCAGCAGCTGCTGTTGATCACCCAAAGATCTGAGGTCGGAAACATTCTTGGCCGAGTGTTCAGACACAGAAACGTCTCTCTGACAACGATAAACACGCAGAATAAACGACCCGGTTAGCATACTTTTTAAATTGCTTCACTTTTCTTTAGATTCTCTCTGAAAAACAGATGCTCCGCTTTTCCGAGGAGGCCACATCTGGGGAACATCTGCCTCCCGTTGGCACGCAGTGGTCTGTTTTACCGCACGACAAGCCACAGTTGTGTTCGCGTTTCGTAAACAAATCTGATTTAAACACTTATGAGAAGTTCCTCTAAGGGACAGACTCTTTGAGAAGGTAAACGCTGGTCCGAGCAGGAGCAATTTTCAACCCTCAACCTCATCGTGTGGGTGTTGTCTGCAAAAGTCTCTGGTTTTTGTGGCACTAAAAGAGCTTCTTTACTGTTTTCCATCCTCATATAAAGCATTTCCAAATTACTTCAGCCAACATTTATACATTTATTTGAAACAGAATCAAATTTGAGCACATCATCCATCATTGGGACGCTAAAAAAGCCGAATGTTGGCCAGGTTTTTATTTTTAATTCGATTCAGATGAATTTACATAAGGCACAATCACAGCAGATATCACCTCCAGGCACTTCAAAGGGAAAATCCTGCTCCAGCCAAACATTCGTAGTCGTTCATTAGACTCCAGGTGAGTCCAGTTCTTTCTTTAACTCACTCAGGTTTACTCTTTGGGACATTTTGTGCCTTTCAGCTTCATCATCAGAGTTTCTGCCAAACGTTGACGCATCTCTTAGGAAATAATCAAAGCAACAACCAAACGGTCAATTAATTGTTTTGTTTATTTAAAGGAGACATATTATAACCTATTTCAACAAGTTAACCTAGTTCCCTGGTGTCCTAATGTAATGTCTGTGACAAGCTTTGGTCAAAATCCCATAAGGATGAAGCCCAATAGCAGTTCAGTCCCCCTGCCAAAACAGCCCCGTTCAGAGCGCTCGCTTTGGAGTGCCTGTCTCTTTAAATGCAAATCAGACACAGGCAATCCACCCACTTCTTCAGGGAGGTGTGCCCACGTCGGCACGCTAACGCTACCACGCTAACGCTACCATGCTAACCCTCACGCTACCACAACATCTGCCACAGATAGGCGGAGTAAGCCCACGGGGGGGGGGCAACATGCAGGTGAAAGGCTGGAATATTATAATGAGCTAGAGCTAATGACGTCAGAAACTACCCACTCCTGAAACCTCCTGATTTATCTCCTGGATTCAGACTGAGGCAGCCCACAAAAACACGACTGAGTCTTTTTTTTTCACACTTTGCCTGCTGATAGGCCCTCCACAGTCCCAAATGTACACAATCAAATGATTACAAACTTGGTTTAGCATAATATGTCCCCTTTAAATGAAAAACAGTGAATTTGTTCAATTCTCCCTCCCAGTGTGGATATAACAGAAAGCTTTACTGACTCACATTTCTGTGCTTTCCATCGTTTTTGTGCAGAGTGATTCAGAGCAAGAACCCGGCTTTTCCTGTGGGGAGCCACGTTGTGAGTCGCTCCGGGTGGAAGACCCACGCGGTCAGCGACGGGTCGGACCTCGTCCCCGTGGTGCCCGACTGGCCTCAGGACGTCTCTCTGTCTCTGGCCCTGGGAACCATCGGTATGCCGGGGTAAGAGATTCCTAAAACAGGAAGAGAGGAGAGAAAAAAAGGAAAGAGAGACAACAAAACCATCCATCCAGCTGCTGTATCTGTAGAAAGATGTCTTGTAGTCACCGTGGGCAAACCCGAGGGAGAACCTGCAAACAAACACTACGGGGAGACACATACAAACTAACAAACACTAACAGCAAAAAAAATACTGCAGACAAACCCGGGGAGAACCTGTAGAAGCACCTGCAAGCAGACACAAGAAAGAGACACACACAAACCACCACGACACTGGTAGTAATGGCAGACAGGATATATTTCCAATTTTGTACGGCAACTGCACAGAAGCTCAAAGGTGTGTGTCTGGGCAAATGAGTTAATGTTTGTGTGTATAAGCCCCGACGTGCAGAACACACAACGCAGGTTTCACACTGATTGTTTATTCTTATTATTTATTCTTTCTGTGCGGCCCGGCACCAGTCGACCCACAGACCGGGGGTTAGGGACCGTTTGGCTATATAACTTTAACACATGCTCTGATTGGCCGGGATGGGTACCTTGTCTCCAGGCTGACGGCTCTGTACGGGATCGAGGAGGTTAAATCAATATTTAATTAATTAATTAACAATAAATCAATAGCAGCAACAACAAAAAAATGCAAAGTTAGTAGGAAAATGCATCTTCTAGGGGGGCTAAACCTCAGTGGGTCTCTGTCGATATTTGCCAAAAATGCAGATCCAGACTCCAGAACCATTTTTTTTTTTCAAAAAAGTCAGATTCATTGTGTATTATTCAAACTCACCTAATTCAGCTGGCTAGTTGTTATAAGAGTTACAAAAAAATGTCTATCGGCCAGCAGGAAGAAATGCAGATCCAGTTTTGTTTTAAAGTTTGATCCCACATTAGCATTAGCATCTGCTAACCCACAGGTCTGTGTCCTAACCATTAAGTTGTTATCAGAGTAAATCCCTGTTCAACATGAGTCTGACAACTAAGTAAGTAGATAAATAACTTTAAACTTTAACACATGCTCTGATAGGCCGGGATCGCTACCTTGTCTCCAGGCTGACGGCTCTGTATGGGATCGAGGAGGTTAAATCAATAGCAGCAACAAAAAAAATGCAAAGTTAGTAGGAAAATGCATCCTCTAGGGGGGCTAAACCTCAGTGGGTCTCTGTCGATATTTGCCAAAAAAACACAATCCAAAAATGCAGATCCAGACTCCAGATCACCTAATTCAGCTGGCTGGTTGTTATAAGGCTAGTTGTTATCAGAGTAAATCCCTTTTCAACATGAGTCTGGCAACTAAGTAAGTAGATAAATAAATTTGATATAATTAATATTATAATAATATAATTTTAATATTAATATAATTTTAAAATGGAGATCCAGACTCCAGATCCAGTTTTGTTTTAAAGTTTGATCCCACATTAGCATTAGCATCTCCTAACCCACAGGTCTGTGTCCTAACCATTAAGTTGTTATCAGAGTAAATCCCTTTTCAACACGAGTCTGGCAACTAAGTAAGTAGATAAATAACTTTAAACTTTAACACATGCTCTGATTGTCTCCAGGCTCACGGCTCTGTACGGGATCGAGGAGGTGTTGAAGCTGCAGGAAGGCGAGACCCTGCTGGTGAACGCGGCGGCGGGGGCGGTGGGCGCCGTGGTGGGACAGATTGCCAAGATCAAGGGCTGCAGGGTGGTGGGTTCGGCCGGGTCCGACGCCAAAGTGGCCTACCTGCAGGAGCTGGGCTTCGACCGGGCCTTCAACTACAAAACCGTGGGCTCCCTGGAGGAGGCGCTGAGGACCGCCGCCCCCGACGGATACGACTGCTTCTTTGAGAACGTGAGGACTAGGGTTGTCACGATACTAAAATGTTCAACTCGATACCGATACTCAGGAAAATACTCAATACCATTTTCGATACCACAAGGATAAAAACAAAGACCCCAAAATTTAACTGAATTTTGACAGGTTAGTGTCTTTCATTTCAAACTGACCTGTTACTGATGTTATCGTGACCCACATTCATGACCCTAACCCTAACCCTCCAGCCTTCGTAATTGTGAGAAATAAATATTTTTTGGTTAAACTTGTTTGGACTTATTCTACAAACCTGTTTAACATTACACTATTTTAACATAATATCATGGATAGAGTTTAATTAAGTGTTCAAAAGATTAATTTCACTATTTTTAAATTAATTTCTATATTGCCATGAGGCATTACCATTTTCTTGCCTGGGATCTTTCTATTGGTGACGTGATCAAAATGGCCGATTGGATGTGGGCGGAGTTAGATATGTACTTGACTAATGGTAGCACGTTATATTTAGCCATTAGCCGAAGCTAGCAGTTCAAGGCTAACGTCTTGTTAATGACCATAAACAACGTAAAAAAATACATAAATAAATCAGAGAGAAGGGGGGGCGGTGGTATCGATACTTTTGAAAATGAGTATCGTATCCGGATACAACATTTTAGTATCGATACTTTTTTGAGTATCGATACTTTTGACAACCCTAGTGAGGAAGTCCTCATCCACCTCGTTCTTATTTTCTACCAGCAAAGCTTCAGCTCTCCTCTTTGTTTTAGGTCGGAGGTCATTTCTCAAGCGTGGCCATCCAGCAGATGAGGAACTTTGGGAGAATAGCTGTTTGTGGAAGTATCTCCACCTATAATGATACTACACCCCAAACAGGTGTGTGTGTGTTTTTTGTATACAGTGAATCCCCTTTTTACTTTCCAAAACGAACCCGTGATAGGCAAAATCCGTGAAGTAGTAACCTTTATTTTTTTTACAATTATTAAACAATAAAACGCTCCATAATACATTTAAACCAATGAACAAAACCTTTTTACAGGCCCAAGCATTTGTTTAACAATTAAAAGTACTGTATAAACGTTTCATTTTTATTTTTTATAAATAACTACCGTACTGTAAAATAATACTTTTAATCATCAGTACAAACTGAAGACTTCAAATTGCGGAGATTAGATCCTTATTAAAACTAATTGCTGCCGTCGTCCTGTTATTTTCCTCCTTCTTTATGGAACGAACAGAAGATTCATTAACTCCGTAATGGCGACCTAAAGCCGCATAGCTTCTAGCTTCCTTTAGTTTGTCCAGAGGTTTGACTTTTTCTGCGATAGTTAGCTTCTTCATCTGCCTTTCGGGCCCGACCGCAGGTGCCTTTGTCAACATTACAGGTTTTAGAGAAACTTGAAAATGCAAGAGAATTGGCAAAACTTAAATTTAGCAAGCAGGTAGAGGAGAAGCTGTTCAGCCAATCAGAACGCAGAACACGACGCACGATGCAAATCCGTGAAAGGTGAACCGCGATATAGCGAGGGTTCACTGTATTTTAAACATTAATCATGCCTTAAATGTTATTATTTTTTAATTTCCCGCTTGGTAAAAAGCTCGAATCTGATGCAGTTAAACCATTTTGTGCTCTTGAATGTCTTAATGCATGTGCGATTTTAACATTTCACTAGAGGGCGACGTGGCGTCTCTGTTCTCAGACTGTTTCAAAGTTTTGTTCCAAATCCATATTTCTCAGGGCCGTATCCACACCTGACAATGATCTTCAAGCAGCTTAAGATGGAAGGTTTCATGCAAAGCCGATGGGAGCACAAACATCCCGAGAGCCTCAGGAGGCTGATGGGCTGGTATAAGGAGGTACGATTTAACCCTTTAAAGCCTGATCCAAGAAGAAAAGAAAACAGAAAAAAGACTTTTTTGGGGGTTTGAAGTCTTTATTTGGCCTTTTAACAAAATATGTAAAAAGAAGAAAAACAGAAATACATTTTTGATATTAACTCATTGACTGCCAGCCATTTTCAGAACAGAGAGTCCCATGCTGCCAGAGTTTTTTGAGCATTTTGACAGAATAGTTTGCCACAGAATAGTTTGTGCTATTACTATGTGAACACCGAACACACCAAAAGAAAGAGTAGACTCTCTTCTTTCATCAGGAAAAAAAAATCGTTTCTACCTTATTCCGTTCTTCTTCGACGTGCGTCTCACCGGCGCCATTTCTTGCATAGCGAACCATTGCGTTTGTTTTTATTTGCCTACAGTCTATGCTCATCTCCCATCAAAAGTGGCACTGCCCCCTAGAGGGTAAATTTGTTACTACATACTCTGTCTGGAAGCCGATATTTACGGAAAAACTTTTGCCGATCGTTCCCCAAAGCCACTCGCATTGAAAAACATAAAAGACATCTATAGACATCTTTGGCAGTCAGCGGTTGGATTTGAATAGACGTCTATAGACGTCTTTGGCAGCGAATGAGTTAATAATTTATTACTATGCGATAAGTCAAGATTATTTTTTGTGTAGTCTTCTGCCCCCTGTGATCAGGTGTATCTGATTGTGTACAATAGGATTTTTAGCGAAGTTTTTACCATTAAATTATGCAAAAGGAGTCAGACGCAAAACATTTCAGAAACCGTATGAATCAGATATGACACATTTGGCATTATAGGGTTAAACACCAGAATGAAGGACTGCTTTTTGCCTGGCGATATTTAAACGGCGTTAATCCAAAGGGTGAATTCTGCCTCCGTAGGGGAAGCTGAAGTGTCGGGAGCACGTCACGAAGGGCTTTGACAACATGCCAGCTGCTTTCATGGGGATGCTGCAGGGAGAAAACCTGGGCAAGGCCGTCGTTGCAGTCTGAATTCATACCGGAGGAAAGAACAGCGTATATACTCGCACTTCTGTCCAAGTAGAATCCCAATCAACATGTCAGAGTACAGTCTTTTCAGAGTTCTCATAAACTTGTTGTCTGTTCTCTTAAAAAAGGATCAAATGAAAGCATCTCTTGGTTCTGGTATCATAATATGTTCCTTAAACACTCACGTCCCCTGAAAAGGATAAGGACTGAAACTGTTCATAATGTTTTATGTAACATTTTGGTCTCTAACAGGGACGTTTCAAACATTTACTACATTATACATTTTACTTTATGAATCTCCTGTTGGTGCATTTACATATTAAACACTTCACGTGATGAACCATGTGTGTTTTTGTTTTGTTTTTCAATGGAAGCCTTTGGATAGACAATCTTTTCATGCATCTTTTACCTCGTTTTGTAGAGTTGCGATAAGGTTTTTTTAAAAATTCTAAAATAAGATAATGAAAACTTGAAAAAGCACGTACATATTCAGTCCTGGAACAAATCCAGACGGTAATGCAAATACTGTTAAGCTTTTACTGCCAGCTGGATCCTTTTGTTTGATCAGGAAGAAGGCTGATTATTTGAATTTCATGAGCTCTTTGTGGTGCTGAGAGGCAGAGCCATGGTTACAAAGGTTGTAGTCTGTTGCAGTCAATAGTATATAGTGACGTATTTCTTTTTATTGGTGAATCAAAGTTCAACATTTTTCATAGATGCTACAACACTTCATGCCATTTTTTCTTTTATATCTAATTACTTGGTTATTCAAAACATTGGGAGGCGGATGCAAAATCATTAGGTGTTTAGAAAAGAAAATCTGTTCACTCCAACTTTCCAGGTTCATTATTGAAAATAACACTAACAGACTGTGTGGCACAATTATTGAATAAGACGAGGAAAAGGGCACCCAGATGGACATAAGTGGGTGATATTAGGAGAGCATAAAACGAATACAAAACGGTGTAGGGTAAATCAACACAGATGAAAATGAAAGGGGAAAGGTTTAATGGTGGTATTTCAAGGTTTAAATTATTTTGAAGAAATGTGTCGAGTCATAATGACTTGAGTCATTAAAACCACCTTCCATGAGTTTCTGACGTATTTGCAAAACGCACTTTGAATTTGAAAATCGATTATTGTCCTATGTATAAATAGTTTGATAACAAATAATCACGTCAAAGATTAGCAAACAGTTTCCAATACTTCATTTATTGTACGTTATGTTGTCGTGAATTGGATAAAAAATTACTGAATGGTAAATTATGGATTTTTTTAATGCTAAACAGCAGGAAATCGGCACAGAGACGAATGACCAGGTAACCGGAAGCTACAATCTTGTTGTGAATGTCAAAATAAATGCGCATGTTCTTGAAATAGTTCGAATTACTCATATTGCAATGATATAATAATGATTAATATAGTCCAAAGTATCGTAGTAGGTGGACTAGAAGCGTGGAACTGAGTTTTTCTATCTGTTTACAGTGTCAAAACAAATTAACATGCTTTTGGTTTGCAAGTCAACTCCCACGGTCTTTCTTTGTGTGTTGTTCTTCTGATCTATAATAAATAGCGGAAACGTGATACTTCTTTTGTCGACTTTATTAACTAACTCCAGCGAAACTTCATGACACCGCGTTATACTTCGTACATCTGCGCAACTCTCGCGGGGCTAGCACGAACGCACCTGAACTCTGTTGCATGCTGGGCATTGGAGTTCTAGAGCTAACACGCTCATAACGTCACACCTGTGGAACTTGATTTTGCCCTCTTAAACCAGCAGCCGCTAACTGGTAGAAACACAGGGCATGTCGAAACACGTCGTGTGTTGCTGAACACGGAGGTCTAGGTTCGCTTACAGCCAAGATGTTTTGCGTAGTGGACGATTGGGTAAGTAGCTCAAAAAGTTTGTATCGAATGCGCGCGCAGCCGTTGAGACCAACCGCCATTGTGATGTTTTGGGCTCAACCGCCAACATTCCTCGTGCTAAACAGGAGCCCAGTTTCAAAATGTGTTTGTTCTTCCCCATTGAACCGATTTATTGTAAAAAATAAATAAATAAATAAATATAAAAAAACATAACCGCCTGCTAGTAATGTCTATCCGAATAACGTTTTTTTTTTAATCAAGTTTTCCTCCCCAGTTAGAAAATGTAATTGGAATTGTTATGAAATAAAAGGGGGGAAAAGTAGTCTTTCTGGCGTACTCTTCACATGACTCACTTTAGCTAAACCATTTGTAAGCTTTTTTAAATGTATTTTTGAATAAAAAAAACCGCCTTGAAGGATTAATGAGAGGCTGTGTTCAAAACAAAGTGGGCAAAGTATGCTAGGAATGGAGAGGGGAGAAGTTAAACCCTGAGCTCACCTGGTAAAATGCAGGAAATGTTTGATCAAAAGCTCAGATAACCAGCATGAAGCCCGGAACGACCGGATTTGAGTCCTAACAGGAAACCAAATCACAGTTTTATGTATTATTATTATTTTTTTTTTTAATCCTTTTGTGCAGGAGGATTTCAACAACCTCCTGAAGCAAGCTGGGGAGAAGCTGGTGGTGGTGGACTTCACGGCTACTTGGTGTAGCTCCTGCAAAATAATCGACCTATTTTTTAAAGTAAGTCTTTGTCAAAACAGTCTGTTTTCTGTCAGATAAACGATTGTCACCGTAGTCTTTGTACGGCCTCTGGTTGATGTTAGTCTCTGGCTGCTGAACTAAGTGGCACCTGTTTGGGGAGGGAGCCGGTTACCTAGGCAACCTTTTGTTTAGATCCTCCGCCTTTACAAAGAAATCCTGCTTGACTAGAAAATACAATTTCTCCGCTGCGCACCTTTTTTGAAACCCCTTTAGATATTGAGATAACTTGAAATGTGGTTATAAAACATCCCATCTGTTGCAGAAACTGTCAGAAGAGCAAGATAACAGCAACGTGGTTTTCCTGGTGGTGGATGTGGATAAAGCTTACGTAAGTCTGTGTTCGCCTTTTAATTTTCTGTTGGGTAACTTCCTTGTTGGATCTTCCTGGTTTACGACACTTATGTCTGGACCTGAAACATTTTTGTCAAACCTTTTCAGTCCTTATGGGATTAGCATTTGTTAACGGGACCGCAATGTAAACAAAAGAAGAACACCTTTTCTTTTTTTTTTGGCTTGTGGTGCAATAGCTTCCTGGTGTGGTATTACCACAGGCTGTGTAACATGGTGAAATCAGGGTTGTACCGGTCAAACTGTACAAACACCAGCTTTTTACTGCTTCTGAGCTTCTGTGCTAATGCATAGCTGCCCCCCCCCTCCCCGTTTTTTAGGATGTGGCCTCCCACTGCAAAATCAAATCCACGCCCACTGTCCACTTCTACAAGAACGGGAAAAAGGTGAGTCCAAAACCCAGACGTTGTGGGTCTGTTTGGGCGCTGTGTTTTTAGCTTTGACTCCTGGTTACAGGAAATAATCAGTTATTCAAATGTCAGAGTTTGAAACGGTGGGTGTGGATGTAAACGGCCATTAAAGTTTTCTCTGTATCTGTGACAGCCAGCAGCTGTTTCTTCTTGGTTTTTGAGAATACTCTGAAAAACGTAGTGTAGGATTTTGACAATATTGTCAAAGTGGGTGCGGGTAGAGTGTGTAAGCTCGTGTTTCAGGAACCTAAACCGCTCCGACAAGAAGTGCAGGTTTCCAGTAATTCCTCACAAGCCGCTTCCGGCTCGCTGGGCTGTTTTTCATACCGCAGACACGCCTCTGACAGATGAGCAGCTGGAGCCGAGCCAGGTAGTCAGAGATAGGCTTGTCCCGATCCGTCCGACATTTGCTAAAAAATGCGGATCGGCCGGCAGGAGAAAATGATCCAGACTCCAGATCCAGTTTAAAAAAAAAAAGTCAGATCTGTGTTTTCCAGCACACGCACTAAAATAATCCATTCCACTTTGCTGTGTTGTTCTCTAATATTCGACCCGGTCATTTTCCAGCAGAGCCATTAGCATTAGCATCTCCTGACCCAAAGCTCTGTGTCCTAACCATTAAGATGGTTATGTTAATTTGAAGCTATCGGTAAAACGTCAGTTGTGTGGGATTATTTTAATCTTAAAGACGAAAAAGACAAACAGGTGGATGTAAAACAGAGTTCTGATCCTGAGTTAATAGAGCCGGGCGGACGTTCATTGTTTTTTCTTTGCTCTCTTTCAGATCGATGAGTTTTCTGGCTGGAACCGTGAGACGCTAGACAACAAAGTGAAAGCCCTGAGATAGACCGAAGTCCTGCAGACCAATCTACACACTTTTTACAACCCCCCCCCAGCTCCAGTATGACGCAACACGCCCCCAGCGGGCGATGATCAACTTCACTCATCGTGTTCCTAACTCTCCACCCTTCATAATTGTGAGAAATAAATATTTTTGGGCTAAACTTGTTTGGACTTATTGTACAAACCTATTTAACATACACTATTATAACATAATACTAGAACATTTCTAAAGAAATTTTGAGGGGGGCCACCTACTGCCCGTCCAGGAACCCGGGACTGGATTCCCGGGGCCCTCAAAAGGGGCCCGGCAGGTCGGCCAATTGATATTTGGGTTCTCTGTAATATGGGCTCGCGCCTATGAGAGGGCCTGAGGGAGAGACGCAGTGATGGAGG
>JABUIW010044005.1:0-12023 GCA_013363375.1 Menidia beryllina
CCGCCGCCCAGCCCCGCCCACGCAGCCACCGACCAAAGGACGCACACCGCCCCGCCAACCCCACCACCACTGCCACCACCCACCCGGGCACATCAGAGGGCCAGAGCAGCACCAGGGCTCACACCGGCCCACCCCCACCACGGCAAGCCCAAGGCGACCAGACCCTCCCAGACGTCAAGGGGGGGAGGCACCCCCCGGGACAGAGAGGCCGCACCCGGACCCCGGGGACCAGGCCCTGAAGCCCTGGCCCATGTCCGAGTAGACCAGCCACCAGGGCCGCCTGGGGACCCCACCCCACGCCGCAAGATAGCACCATCAGGGCATCCCCCCAAGCCACCAACCAGGCAGAGGCCCAGTCACCACCGCAGAGAGCCACCCAGCCCCGCAACCCAAGACACCACCAGGATCCCGAGTTCACATGTCCCCCTAAGCCCCCTGTCTGACCGCCCAAAGCTGGAGGATGGCAGCCTACCGCCCCTTCTAGGTGATAAGGCTAATAAGCGGGGACCAGAGAGAATGAGAATCATCTGATTGATGCGTTGAGTAGGCAGACATTATGTCCATGCTGATGTGATCTAAAACATAATTCCTAAACTGATTTATATTAAGATTTTTTTTCATTTACCAGTTCATGAGAATAGTTTTCCTTGGAATGCACAACACCGTTGGGACCGTTTGTGCCGACTTCCCATCTATGTTGATTTAAATCTCCCAGTAAACACAGTTTGGGGCATACAGGGACACTACACTTTAGCCATACTGATTGTTCCTTACAGACCTCCAGCCAGAACCACAAAGCATGTGCGTGATCATCTGGTGTGTTGTCCTTGCAATGTGTACAGATATTAGAAAGTGCAAGACCCATCCGGAACATTCTTTGTCCTGCATAGTACGTTCTATGAATAATTGTTTCTTGTATAAGCTGCAAATTGGGATTTGTAGCCATACTGAAGATGTTGACCGTCAGTAATGAATGATAGATCTGCTTCTCACTTTAACAATGGCAGAGAGATTGTGTAATCTGTCTTTGATAATAAATTATCAGTTTTGGGGTGCAGATGCCTGGGTATTCTGATACCCCAGTTGGAAGTTGCAAGTCCAGCTGGCAGACAAGATACCTCTTGGTTATTACAGATTTGAGTTGATGGTATTCTAAAAATGAACTGCTGCCAAGCCCATATTGAGATATTAACTTATCAAATGGGATGAAGTTTCCATCTTGAATTATATTACCTAAATGTTTTATTCCATTGTTCTTCCATTGAATGAAGTTAAGCATTTTTTTATTTTGAAGGATGAAGGGTTGTTCTAGATGGGTGTAAGCTTGCATGGGACTTTACATGGGACTACTGAGGACTTTGTAATTTTGAGAAATACCCACCAGGCTGTCAGAGAAGTGCTTATATCAACGCTTTTGAAGCATTTGTGACGTTTTATGTTTGGACTAATAAATGGCAGATCAGAGATTTCCAGGTTTCCGCAAAGTCCTTGTTCAACATCTATCCATGGCTTATCCTGGGGACTGGGTTTAAGCCATTTTGCTATATACTGTAGCCTGTTGGCAAAGAAATAAGAAAAAAAAAAAAAAGGTATATCTAATCAACCCCTGTCTTTGGTCTTTTGAAGAGTTTTTAAATTGATACGTGGAGGTTTGTCTTTCCATAAGAAATTGGAGATGCATGAGTCTAGTGACTTAAACCAAGTAGCATGTGGTTTTTAATGGGGATCATTGAAAAGTAGTAAGTAATTTTAGGAAGTACCATCATTTTTATAGTAGCGATTCCCCCCCATGAGTGAGATGGGTAATGATTTCCAATGTGTGAGGTCATCCTCTGTTGATTTTAAGAGGTGTACATAATTTAGTGCTGTTAGCTCTGAGAGCCTGGAGGAAATGTTTATGCCCAAGTATTTAATATTACCTGACTGACTAGACTAGAAGATATGAGTAAAAGAAAAGAATACAGTGCAAAAGTGCAGGAAAGGTTTAACCCAGTGAGGACCCAAGTAGACCATCACCGTGTAGGACATCTCTGTGTTGTGAGACTGTGGCAGTCGAACTGTGGAGGTGGTGTATCTATTTTAACAATTCACTGTGAGACAAAATAGAATATTACAAATATATCCAGGCTATGCATTCTAATAGGACACCTAAATACTGGGATATAAGTGAGTAGATATCACCTGGTGTTAGCCATGGGGTTGTTTCCTGGTTGCGGTAGAGTTGGCCGTTGACAAATAGTTTGTCCACCAAGATGACTGCCCGGGAGCCTCCTTCAATTAACCTTTTCCGGATGGGGAACAGGACCTTCCGTCTGTCCAGAATCTCTTTGGGAAACTGGTCATTGATACTGAAGTCGGTTCCTCTCAGCTCCCTGCCACGGCTCATTACCAGGACCTTCCTGTTTGAAGTGCTCAAACTTGGCCACGATTGGTCTTGGCCTGCGAGCATCGGGTCTCTTACTTCCCAGGTGGTGCACTCGGTGGAAGGAGATGTTTTTCACCGTGTCATCCGGCAGCTTAAGATGGGTCTGGATGAAGCTTTTAATGACCAGTTCAGGGTCTTCATCCATCTGCTCCAGGAACCCAGTAACCACTAGGTTGTCCCTCATACTTCGAGCTTGGAGGTCTAAGATTTTTTCTTTTATTTTCTTATTTTCCTGAGAAACTTGGCTCATACCCTCAGTAAGGGATTTTACAGAGTCCCTGAGGGTGGCATTCTCTGTAGCCAGCATCTGCACCTGCTGCTGGCTAAACTCCAGCGACTCACGCAGTACCTGAAATTCTTATAATCTCTAGCGGGGACAGGCGGGCGTCGAAGCTCGACAATTTAGTGTCTATTGACAATAGAATGTCCACCGACTCCTTGCCAGCAGGAGACATCACACCGAGAGGTGCGCCATGGAGTTTGATTCTGGCGACAGTCTCACAGAGTTTGCGCCTCTACAGCATTCTCACGTCACACATCCTGTGACTAACCCTGCAGAGTTGCAAGTTGAAATGGTTAAAAAAAAGAGGGTTGATTTTATAAAAAAACGAGTGGGAAACTTGATTCCTGACACTCCTGTAACTCATCAAGATGATTAAGTTTTAAGGTAGAATGTGTTTTATTACCATTTGTGGAAGTAGTAAAACCATGCAGTTACATGACCAGATCTTCACAGCCCAGACACAGCGTCACAGCAGCCCCGTCCCTCTAACTACCTAACCAGAATCTAACTAAGCTCCCCCCCTGGTCTTCGGATGTTACTTGTGGTGGGTTTTTATGCACTGACGCCCGAGAGCCCGGAAAAGTAACCAATAAATGGCCACCTACCTGCAACTCCGGATGTGCTCCCGAGACAAATGCTCTAGCCACTTTCACAACACACTAATACCCCCCCCACAACAAACTCCATAAGGGAAGCTGTTGTTAAGCCTAACAGGGACAGCACTACTGTCACTTACTCAGACTGTCTGGGACTGAAGGTGCTACTCAAACAGGATTTTCACAGTCTGAGGAGTTGTGTTGAGGAGCAGTCAGTGACAGTTGCTTTCTCTTTTTACACACTTTAAAAAAGTGAGTGGAATCCTGCATCACATCTTCAACCTTAGCCTACAGAGGTGCTGTGTAACACGTCCTGTCTGGTTCCAGTACTGAAGGAGGGTCGTCCCAGCACCTGCTGGTCAGCTCATCACTGGACCCTCTTCAGTTTGCCCATCAAACAAAACTGGGAGTGGAAGACACCACCATCTTTCTGCTCCACTGCACTGATGCCCACCTGGACAGACCTGGAAGCACTGTGAGAAACATGGTCTTTGATTTCTCCAGTGCGCTTTCAACACCATCTGGCCTGTCCTGCTGGGGAGTAAACTGGTGGCAGGTTGACCCTCTCCTGATTTCCTGGATTACAAACTATTTGAAGGATCGACCACGGACTACAGGACTGTATGTCTGACACTGGTCAGCAGCACTGGGGCTCCATATCCTGTACACCTCAGACTCAGGAACATCAGGAAGGCTGGCTCTGTCCCGTGGGTCCTACTGGACTCTTTGTTGGTGATGACTGAGGAGGATGCAGTGCAAACTGCAGTATAATGGAAAACAAAACTCACCCTCCCCACCAGGTGCTGGCCTCGAGCAGAAGCACATTCAGCAACAGATCAATTAGGCAGCCAAGCTATCCACCTGCTTCCTGAAAGAACAAGAGTGGTATCTCGTGGTAGGGAGGGGGGCAGAGACACCTAGTGGACTGGAGGGGGCCGTCACAACAAGAACAAGAGTACAGAGAGCTAGTGGACATGACTCATGATTGTATCATGTGTGCTGAGGTACGATCACATGATGTATAAAAAGGGAGGAAAGTCGGCAAGGTGGAGAGACTTTGGGCTCCTCCCTTTGCGCAAAGTATCTTGAGACAAAGAACTTTGTCCAGGTCCATTTTCTTTTTATTGCCATTTGTCTAGAGTTTTTAAACCCGACATACTTGGTGCTGTGACACACCGAAGCCTGCCGACGGCTGGATCTCCTCAGTGCAGTCTGAAGGAAAGACCTAGGGAGCGAATTTTCCATGAGGCCGGTCATATAGAATGTTCCTTTCTTTTCTCTCAGCAGTGGATTAACAGGGTCCAGACCAATTCAGGAACAAACAGGACAAACTGAGTGAGTAAAAAACAGCTGTGTTAAGAAATAAGTTGGAAAAGATTACCATGGTTATGCTGTAATAACCCTTTGAGAATTTTGGCACTGAAGGACCAAAGTTAGCAGTGAAAACGAATATATACTGAAGTGAAAACAGAGGAAGATACTGCAGTAGAAGAAATTCATGAATTCATGTGAAGGTGTGTGTGTGAGAGTGAAAGTTGAGATACAAAAGCTAAGTGTGTTCACTGAAGTAGCAGCACTGGTGGAAACCTAAAAATGGTGTCAACGCAAACCAATGGCTTGTTGAAGCAGGTGTAATTCGCTACGGAGCGAATTACACATATAGCTATTGCTATATTGGTTTCGATGACCCCAATAGGTATCACTGTGAAGGTTACTGTTCCATATGCCATGACCCGAGTTGTTGTCTCAGGCCTTTAAGCGCCGTGCAGTGTACGGAGTGCAGAAGGATCTGTCACAATTCATTATGCTTTGACAAACACCGAGAGCCCTGCCTCAGCTAGAAAAGCTTTAGAGTAATTGCTAAACTACAAAATTTTGCCCGATTTGAAAAAAGACTTTATCAGGTCCCCGTCTCTCGAGAACATTTCATTCATGATTGCTCAGTAAAATGCACATTTGCGGTGAGAAATTACCTTGCGAAGCTGATGTAACGCTAAACGAGCATCAGTGTTACATTCAGCCCCATATGTGGCACAAACCCACCCCAAGTTGCTTTCCAGAGTGGAAGCACTCGAACAACATATTTCAGGTATATCTTGCTGTTTTTCTCAAGTAATTCCCATCTACAGGTTTTTTTTCATTTATTTATTTATTTTATTATTATTTATTTATTTATTTTTATTCACAGCGACCTCCAGGCAAACAAAACACGATATTGACAGGCTGCAGTCCAGAGTTAGAGAAGTTGAAGCAGCGGTTTCAGGTCAATCTATCCGTTTCCACAAGTAATTCACATCTACAGATTTAATTGCTATTATTATTTTAAATCTATACATTTATTTATTTTCTGTGTCGTAGAGGCTACCGGCAGATCAAGAACTAACGCTGTTTTGCGGACCTGCCAAACCCTGCTGCGCACTATCAAACGAAATAACGGACTTAACCCTTTATCGGGCAAGTGACTGTTTTTGGTCATTTCCCCACCTGTTAGTTATCGCGCCCATCCCCCGTCTCAGTGAGTTCTAGAATAATTTTATCTTTATCCAGCCAATCAGCAAAGATCACCCTACATTATAGGTTACTTTGTTTTGCAGTTTGACCAATCAGCAGGGACCGCGGTCACGTCAAATTTCTCTTTTTCTCCAAAGTCAGAAAAATGAGCTTTTGCAGCTCGTTTCACTGGACATTTTCAAAGGAAACATCAAAACTAACCATGTGAACTTGATGAAACTCATACATTTTATTGTTGAATAGTTGTGTTTAGTGTTGACATACAAGTTGTTTGCTGAGGAATTATTAAAATGATTGAAAATACGGCATGAAAAATGCAGGCACCATATTTGATCATATGCCCTGTTCACTAAAAACTAGATTTTACTTGGAATGTCTGTTTTTGGACATATGCCCAATGCATCTAACAAAACATACTATGCATTTTCTTTACAAATAAAGCAATACAACTTAGCATATTATGTTTTAAGGTCGCAAAAGTTTTTTATATCACTATACAGTGATTCTGGGAAATTTCAACACTGTGTTTTTAGTTTATGAATAGTAATTATGAGTGATTTTTGCCACTTGACAACCTGAGGCAATATATCAAAAGCAAGCCATACAAGTGGGGTTTAAAGTTGTTTGCCAGGGCATCTGAGGATGGCTTCATCCATGACATTGTGCTAAACCACGGCAGGACTACCCTGGAGGCCCATGATGTTCCCCTGAAACCTGAACAAGAAGGCTTAGGTGCCACCAGCCAGATTGTATCTTTCCTTGCCAGTACCATGTCCTTCCCCACCACCACAGCCATCCATGCTGATAACATTTTCACCAGCCCGGCGCTAGTGCAGTACCTGCATTATATGTATTTTTATCTATGTATACTTATTGGAATTTGTTTTCCCACTTAAAGGCAAGTGACCAAATTCGATCACTTCATTGGCCTTGACATTTTTACCACTAAAGGGCAAGTTACCAAATATGGTAACTTCATTGAACTCGATTTTCAACATGAAAATAAAAAAATTTCAAAAATGTCACAATTGGAATAAAGTCTTATTATGTTGTCCAATAAGACTCTAAGGTTGAATTTTTTAATTTTAAAGTATTTCATTGAGTGCCCTATAAAGGGTTAACCAACCACTGTAGTATGGATAACCATGAAGGCGACGATGTATTAAATGAAATTATTAAAGCAGTGAATGATCTTGAGAATATACCACAAAATGTTCATATTTCCGACTACTTCAGACCGCTTCAAAATGCTCTGCAAAGCGCGCACGTGCAATTACCCCATTCTGACTCTGAAGGAGAGAAGTTAGATGAAGATTCCAAGGATGTGGGATTATTTTCGTTAGAGCAAGCACTCCACACGTTAAAAAACCGTACGCCTGCTTCACCCCGTGGTGAAAATGTTTCAAACCAGCCGCAACAACGTGGTGGTCACATGAACCAGGGACATGCAGAGAGTGCTGATCATAATCAGAGTCCCTCACATCCCCGTGGTTAAAATGTTTCAAACCAGCCGCAACAACGTGGTGGTCACATGAACCAGGGACATGCAGAGAGTGCTGATCATAATCAGAGTCCCTCACATCAGCCTGGCCTGCACCTCCTCCTCTCCCTTCTGCAAGTAGCGGCCCTTCGCCTCCAACATCCAGCCAACCTCCCATCCCAGGCAGCTCTGCTGATGGAGCCGCTGATCAGGAGCCACATATGCCACAGTTACCTGATCCTGAGTGTGATTATAGAGCTGGGTATTACACCGTCTCTCATCACACAGGGCAGCAAAATCCTCTTTTTTACGGAGCCCGATTACGGTCTGTAATACATCGACAGTCTATCATTCCTGACCATGAAACTCAGCGCCATGCCAAAAGCCTTGGGCTTCGATGATAAGAATACATTTTTTTCCCCCTATTTGTTCTCCTTCGCAGAAGAATTTGAATCATGTGGGGCCATTCCCACCCCCAGCTGCTACTCGACAGAACTGAGCGCCAGCGGTTTAACACATGGTACAGCGAGATGAGCAAGGGGCCTTTTGACTTTCAGAAAGAAGCTCTTCATTATTTAAAAAATGATGTTGACATTCTTTACACGGGCTGTGTGAAATTCAGAGAAGAGTTCTTTAAGGAGACACACGTGATTACTTTTAAATGCATAACAATTGCTTCTGCCTAAGCTGCCACCTTATCATGGTGGAGGGGTTTGAGTGTCCCAGTGATCCTAGGACCTATGTTGTCCGGGGCATCAACCCCCTGGAAGAGTCACCCAAGGCAAACAGGTCCTAGGTGAGGGATCAGACGAAGAACAGCCCAAACGCCCGGACGCAGGCCACCGGGGCCCCCTCCTGGAGCCAGGCCCAGGGGCAGGGCACGATGGCGAGCGCCTGGTGGCCGGGCCTCAACCCATGGGGCCCGGTCGGGCCCAGCCCGAAGAGGAGACATGGGTCCCCCTTCCCATGGGCTCACCACCCGTGGGAGGGGCCAAAGGGGTCGGGTGCAGTGTGCCCTGGGCGGCGGCCGGAGTCGGGGACCTTGGCGAACCGATCCCCGGCTGCAGAAGCTGGCTCTTTGGACGTGGAATGTCACCTCGTTGGCGGGGAAGGAGCCTGAGTTGGTGTGCGAGGCGGAGAGATTCCGGCTGGATTTAGTCAGAGAGGAGCCAGTCGAGGTGGCTCGGGCATCTGATCAGGATGCGTCCTGGTCGCCTCCCTGGTGAGGTGTTCCGGGCTCGTCCCAGTGGGAGAAGGCCGAGACGAAGACCCAGGACACGCTGGAGGGACTATGTGTCCCGGACGGCCTGGGAACACCTCGGGATCCCCCCGGAGGAGCTGGCAGAAGTGGTCGGGGAGAGGGAAGTCTGGGTTTCCCTGCTTCGGCTGCTGTCCCCTTGAACCCGACCCCGGATAAGCGGAGGAGAATGGATGGATGGATGGATGTATGCATGAAGATTTCACATTCAAAACCAAAACCCTGTTCAACATGGCTTGGGTAAGAAGCAGACTCCATGTAGGAAAATAAACTATTTAATCTTCAAAGTTTTGGGGGCTTGAACTACAGTGTGGCTGGGTGCTGTTATCAGGGATGGTTTGGGGGTCAAATATACTTTAACTCCCCCTGTTGAGTTACCCTTCCAAGTATCAACGATCAAGCATTTCCATGCAAAATACTTTATCTTCAGAGTCTAGGTGTCAAAAGGGCTGTAAAAAGGGGTGTCTGCTTTCAGGGACGGGAGGGCTGGGATTTGTTAACCCCTGTTGAGTCACCCTTCTAAGTATCAACGATCAAGCATTTCCGTGCAAAATACTTTATCTTCAGAGTCTGGTGGCCTGAATTTTAGTGTGGAATGGGGGGTGTTGTTATCAGGGATGGGTTGGGGGGATCAAAAAAGGGCTGTAAAAAAGGGGTCTCTGGATTTTCAAGGCGGGGGATGTCTACTTGCATTGAAGTCTCACTTATTTATGGCAGGGCGTATAAAAGTTCAAATAAAGTGCTAGCTGTTTACCCCTTTATCTACTGCCAGGACATCTCAGAGATCTATTTTGATTAGAGTGAAATAAGACAAGGGGATGAGACCATTCGTTCTTTTTTGCTTTTTTTCCTCCATCTTATTAAAGCTTTTTTTCAAACTCCCTCTCTGAAAGACTCATTTTACGCAGTCTAAAGCCAAGTTGCGTTTAAAAGACCAAGAAGAAGAATGTTGAACTTTCAACGCGCAGACAATTGTCATGCCCCAGATCCACAACTCTGCCGCACCAGACGAGGACTTCGCTTCAATATTCACCAGTAAGTTACCTATATACACAATCATACATTCAATGCATCAATTCATCGGCGTTTAATATACATCTATTTAATTTTTTTAATTTTTTAAATTTTCTTATTCAGAACCAACGGCTGATGAGTTGGACTGGCGGACTGTCCAGGGTGTACCCTGCCTCTCGCCCGTTGACCACTGGGATAGGCTCCAGTTCCCCCCGCCACCCCATCCGGGAATAAGCGATATTGATAATGGATGGATGGATGGTAATACATCTCATTTTTTATTTAGGATTTAATTTACTCAAGTGTTGAGTAACACTCCACCCCATGCATCTACCGACGCGAGTTAGGCCTTGACGGGGGAGAAGACGCCCCTACAGTTCCGAAAAAGAGAAGAAGGCTGGGCCGTCCTCAAACACATAGTGAAAACCACTCCGATCTCCTGGAGCATCCCCATAACGACGCAACGTTGGAAGAGTTAAACCAACTGTGCACACCTCCGTGCCCCTACCTCCGCCCGTTCTCTTGCCTCTACACGTGGAGGCTCAGCCTGAGGTCTTGGAACCGGGTAGGGCCTCTTTCCCGCTTCTACTTGCTGACTCTCCAGCGCAAACGCCCCGACCCCTGCCCGTTCTCTCGCACGGGGATTTAGCCTGAGGTCTTGGAACCTGGTAGGGCCTTTTCCCCGCTTTTACTTGCTGACTGTCCAGCACAAGCCCAGATTACGACAAGACCTGATTTTGACGCGCGTGGTAAGTTGAGAATAATTGTTTCTTAGTTTGACTAAGTGTCAGTTACAAGCGTAACCGTCTGGTGTCCTGGTGTGCAGCCAACAACCTGGAGCTCAACGCGCTCAAGACAGAGGAGATGGTTGTAGACTTCAGGAAGAACACAGCACCACCTGCTCCCATCACTCTGTGTGGCTCCACAATTGCTTCTGTGGTGTCGTCCTGTTTTCTTGGGGATCACTATAACCCAGGACCTCAAGTGGGAGCTGAACATCAGCTCCCTCACAAAGAAAGCACAGCAGAAGATGTTCTTCCTGCGGCAGCTGAAGAAGTTCAACCTGCCTAAGGCAATGATGGTGCACTTCTACACTACCATCATTCAGTCCATCCTCACCTCCTCCATCTCCATCTGGTACGCTGCTGCCACCGCTAAGGACGAGGGCCGACTGCAGCGTATCATTCGCTCAGCCCAGAAGGTGATTGGCTGCGATCTGCCATCCCTCCAGGACCTGTACGCCTCCAGGACTTTAAGGCGTGCAAGAAAGATCATGTCTGATCCTTCTCACCCTGGTCACAAACTTTTTGTAACTCTCCCCTCTGGCAGAAGGTTGAGGACCGTCAGGACCAAAACCTCACGCCATAAAGACAGTTTATATCCAGCAGCAACTGGCCTCAACAAGGCCAGTGAACCCCACCTATTCTTCTCCCACCCCCCTCTACCTCATTAATATACAGAATGCTACCATCAACATTTTCTGGTCCGTCATTGCACATTCATTGTTCATTTGTACATTCACACCTGTATACATACTTTTGATATTTGTAATTTAATATTCAATATTGGATCTTTGAGTCTTATATCCATATTTCTATTCTCAGATCTATATTGTTAAAGATTGTACTTTTTAGTTTTATATTTTCTGTTCTATATTTTATTTCTACATTGTATTTCCTTGCTTCTCATAGAAGTGTTGTGCACCAAACACCAAGGCAAATTCCTTGTAAGTCAAAAACCTACTTGGCAATAAACATTCTTTTTCCAAAAAGGGGGAGAGTAGGAGTACTACAGACAGAAAAGTGTTGATGTACTACAGATCAAATAGGATAATATAGAAATAGGACATCCCATGTGTGCAAGACATGTTCCAGCCATTTTCAAAGCCATACAAAAAACCTCACTCATTACAATGAGTAACCAAACTATTGTACACACTACACATGGAGTGAAAGCATTTCGACTCAAATGCATTTACGTTATCACACCACAGGATTCAGAGCTTACAACAACTTCTTAATAAACCCCACATCCACTTCACAAGCTCAGGCGCAAACATGGCCACCAAAATGGAAATTGCATAAGACCATGATTGCGTAGCAGAAACTCAAAGAAATGCAACTGCACTATGTTGCAGCTTGAGAAATAGAGGATGCTCAGATGATCCTCTTTTGTGACGGACTCAAGACCCCACAGAGAGAACACTGACTGAGGTTCAGACTGACTTACAGAACCTCGTTAACCAGTAAAATGACTGCCACATTACACCATCAAAGCAAATTCCTTTGTGGAGGTTGGGATGGAACATCCAAGCAGCATTAATCATATCTTCTGCATTGTTACTGTTGATTGTTGTCCCGATTTTGGGAAGGGAGAACTTCCACCTACAGGTACAGTCAACACTTTTTTCCATTAATAATTCTGTTTTGACTCCTCAATCTGTGATTCCCCAACAA
>JABUIW010044012.1:0-10870 GCA_013363375.1 Menidia beryllina
TGTGTGTGTGTGTGTGTGTGTGTGTGTGTGTGTGTGTGTGTGTGTGTTCTCTTATCCCCGACCAGCCACATCAGTTGCTATTAGCTTCTAATTGCCATCTGTGGAGCAACACACACACACACACTGAGTGTGTGCCAGTGTGATATTCCCTTGGCAGCAAATAATTGAGTGTACGGGCATGAAGTTGTTATCTGAGCTCCCTGTAGTTGATGTTCTTACTTCCCTTTGGAGAGAGACCCGATACCTTTGGTCAGCCTGCTCAGTGAGTGTATGAGGAATATTAATTTGATATAAAAATATATTGTATATGAGGAATTTTCACTTATTATCAACATAATAGGGTTAAAACATGAAGATAAAACACATTACAGCAATTCAAAATGAAAATACAATGACGATTGATTGATGCAAAGCTTAATCTAACTATTTATATTTGTTTAAAATCTATTTTGTTTTATTCATATCTGCAGCTTTATAAGACTTTTATTTTTAAAGTATGACTTCTGGTATTCAAAAAGGCAGTAGTTAATTCATTTTTATTATTTTTATTATTTTTTTAATTATTTCTATTATTTTTATAATTTTTTAAATTATTTCTATTATTTTTATACATTTTTTTTATAATTTTTATCATTAAAAATTTTTAATTTTAATCTAATGTAACTATAAGTATAAGGTCATAATTCAAACTATAAAAAATGTTCTAAAACAAATGTGTTGAAGTGTAAAAAAAATGAATGTACAGATTTAGCTGTAAAAAATTGGGGTCTAATTACTTTTTTTCTCTTTAACAGGTGTTTACATTCAAAAGGAGCTTAAACTAGTAGCTACCCAAGCTTAACCCAGAAATCAAGTTTGCTCATTTTTTTACATCAAAGTTTTATATGTAGATGTCAGAGTCAGAAAGGTTGACCTTTGACCTGCTTATCTGGGACTCTAAAGGCATCACCGAACCCTGAACGCACCATTCAAAAAGCATCCAACATCTGGAAAGCATTTGGATTTCATGAGGAGAGAAGTTTGTAAATCTCTCATTAATCAGAGATCAGGTCAAGCCAACTTTAGTTATAAAGCCCATTAAAAACAGCAAAATCCTTAAAGCACATAAAAAACAAAGAACACAGAACATGAACATAATGAGCAATTTCACGCTAGGTCAAAGGCCAAATAAGAAAAAGCTTTTTATCTCATTTAAAAAGTGATCCTTTTAAGCATAAAGCTTAAACTAAACTATTTATAACTGAACGAGATGACACGGAAACGGACTTTTCCAGCCACAGCCGAGATCAAAAGGTAAAAACCGTGTCTATAATCGTCTAAAGATTTATAGTCTGAGGGTACTGAAACTCGAGTATTAACTAACCAGAGCTTATTGAGCACAAAGTGAAACAATAGCTGGCAAATGGAGCTCCGATCAGGCACCTATAAGGCCGTTTATTATTTGATGGTAGCCAACAAATGCCTCGTTCCTATAAAAGGCTTCATTAAATTAAATCCCTTCGATGCTTCCATCTGAGTGTAATAGATCCGCTCGTGCTGCTTTTTGCATAAAAGCACTTTAAGGGGTGGAATCCACCAGAAAAGCTCCACATAAATACAATTCATTAGTGTATTTAATTGCCAACTATGTGAAGAACTAACAAAGGGTATCCAGTTGAAACGCTCCGTTTAACCCTTATTTTAGAGGCTTTTTTTTCTGTGTATTCTGAGTTTATTGTCCACAAAGAGAGGGCTCAAGTTTTAGGTAATATGTGAGAAACAATGGAAACGCTTTACATTTCTGTGTATTTTATTTTATTTGATTTCAATGAGTCGCTCTGGCTGAAAGCTGCACATTAGCACAATCAGATATTTTCCAATCAGTATAATTGGAATCAGTAATATGTTTGATTTCTTGGCCCAGACCTCCCCAGAGTCGAACCCAAAAACTTTGTGGAAACTTTTAGTTTTCTGGGACTAATTCGTCAAATCCCAAACTTAACGTTGGCTCCAAATGAAGTTTGATTTTTAAATCATAGCTCTCCCATTTAGTGGCTATTGATCGGTTCAGTCTCTTGGTTAAAAAAAATAAATACACAAAAACCGGCCTCAGTTAAGTGGAGTTTGAATGCCTGCAGGTTGAAGATGATAATAATTTAATGCATTTTTTAAATTGAATGCATTTCAGGAAATTGTGACCGATTTTACTCACTTTTATATGAGCATAAGGGTTGATTTTTTTATATGTTTAGTTACATTTTTAAAACATTTTTACATATTGTGAGCTGTAAACTGCATCTGGATATTTTTTTAAATTATTTTTTATCATAACGGTTTGACAGGAAATGGGACAGAGTCAAGAAACCAGCACAAAAGAGCCAAAAAGCCTTTTTTTAAGTTAAAAAAACCATCTCACATGAACATACTGAGCAGAAAGGGGCGACTCCATTGAAAATAAAGAGCTACTTGAGTAAAAAACTCTTGAATTAAATTTAACATGATGCTCAAAACCAGCTAGTGTTGGTCTTCCTCCAAAACTATATCAGAAGATGAGTGTCTTGCATAACAATCCATCAATTATGGACGTTTCCCCGGGGTGACGGGGAACTTCTTACTGTTTTACTTGAGGCCACAGCTCAGAGATCGTCTTCCAGTCGGAGAAAAGACGAAAACCAGGAGAGGAGAGAGCAAAGAAAAGCTCAAAGCCCAACTACGACAACAGGGCTTCCACCTATCAGCCAGTTGTCCTCATTCATTTAGGTCAAGTCCTTTATAATGACGGTCCCCAGCTGCAAAACCAGGCAGAAAATGGCTTTGAATGCATTTAATTAGACTCAATCTCAGCCTGCTTGAGATATTTAGGGGATATTTAGGAACCCACAACTGTAAACCCCTGCACATACCCATTTTAATAGTGTTAACTCATTGACTGCCAGCCATTTTCAGAACAGAGTACCACACTGCCAGAGTTTTTTGAGCATTTTGACTGATTTTTCAAGAGCCACAGAATAGTTTGTGCTATGACTATGTAAACACCGAACACACCAAAAGAAAGAGTAGACTCTCTTCTTTCATCAGGAAAAAAAACTGTGTTTCTACCTTATTCCGTTCTTCTCTCGACGTGCGTCTCACCGGCGACATGTTCTCTCATAGCGAACCGTTAGCTTTTTCTTATTTGCCTACAGTCTATGCTCATCTCCCATCAAAAGTGGCACTGCCCCCTACAGGGTCAATTTGTTACTACATACTCTGTCTAGAAGCCGATATTTACGGACAAGCTTTAGCAGATCGTCCCCCAGCCACTCTCGTTGAAAAACATAAAAGACGTCTATAGACGTCTTTGGCAGCCAATGAGTGAAGAATAATTTGATTTTTTTTCTCTTTGTGAACTTTACAAAATATGTGAGTCATAATGTAAATAGTACTCGGGATGGGTTAATTGTTGTCTATGTCACGTATGGGGGAATGTCTGGTGTCTCGTCATGTCTTGATTACCTATTGTGTACACCTTTTATTCCTCCAGGTTTGGTCCCAATTCCAGTGAATTTCGCTAAGTATTTCAGCTGTTTCGTGCAGCTACTCCATCCAATCCCGGTTCGTCTCCTTCATCCCACCCCTGCGTTTTGCAGGGGGGAAGACAAATTTTTTTCTCTGAGCGATCAAAGGGCTGAGGCCATCTGGCCCTTCAGCTGGAGTGTTTGGGGCCATTTGGACGGCGGGGTAATCAATAGTCCCAGAACACCGGAGGAAGAGAGACACCTTAGCCCCGGCAAAACAGAGCCCTCTTTTATAGGACACTCAGACCTCATTCAGAGGAGGATCAGAGCACGAAAAGGTGAGGAAATAACAGAAAACAACGTCTGAGATGCGGCTCGAGCCAATATTCTGTTATAGCCAATTCATAGCTCACAAAAAAAAACCCTATACGCATTTTTTCTGCTGAGTGTATCCAAGATGAATTTGCACCCATTGTGGTTCACTTGCAGAGTGCGTTTGGGGTTTAAAAACACAACCAGGAGTCAGAAATTTAGCTGAAGTCTTTAAATGTTTTCATTCCTCGTCTGTAAAAAATAAAAAGAACATGACTCAGCTCTGTAGCAGCTCTCAACGTGTCCGAGGAGAACGGCTCCCTGCTCCTTTAGTGCCCACTGAAGGATGCTAACATCTGTGAACGAGCACCAACACAGCCAGCAGATGTGGGATCAACAGTCTGGAGGAAAACGGAAAACAGCAGAACAGTCTCATCACACAAAAAAGATGAAATTCTGTAATGTTCATTTGACATCACGGGATGGATACTGCATAAACTTAATTTCATAAGACACATCTATAACTAAAATGAAACAAGAACTAGCGTTAGCTAACATTAAATTGAAGGTAGCCTACAAAACTACTACCTTATCATGCAAAAAACTAATAAAAAACAAATATCATAAATATTTCATCCAGCAGGGTCAACAAATTAATATCGTTAGGCCTATGAACATGAAATTATTTTTATTATTATGATCCTTTTTTATTTTTTCTATATTTTTCACGTACCAACATCGTTCGTCTTCTGATTTGGTATGGACCGTGAAGTGTTATTTCCACCTGAAAAAGCTCATAGTCACATGACCTAATCAAAATGGCCGACTTGGATATGGGCAGAGTTGGATATCCAACGAGGCTGGGTTCATTGCCATGTTGGTGGAAAAAAAGGTAATTCCACGTTTGACTTAATGTGGGTTCATTACCTCTGAGTGGCACCACGTGCCATTTGTGTTCAGCTTAGTCCAATAAAGAAAACTTTATTTATAAAAACTGATGCAGTGTCAATGTAAAGCTGATTGGTGGTCTGACTCTTATACTGATGGTTCATATTTAACGGTAAAACATAAAACTTAAAACCGGACACAATATAACACAAAAAACTAAACTAAGCTTGTGCCCTTTTAGCCAGGAGCTAGAACCTTTAAATAACTTTTTAACACCTTTTTAATATGTTGACCGTATTCACATTTCTTGACGCCTCCGAAAACCCGGAAGTCCGGAGGTCTCGCGAGAGCCCTTCAAAGTAAAACGCAAATCACTTCGTTCAAGAAATATTAATCTAACCTTGTTATTTTTACAACATAAATTACACACAAAAAAAACAAATGACATCATATGTTATTACACTAAAGGTAATCTACAGTTAGAAACAGGATGAAAAATATTACAAATATTAAAAAAATGTCTTTAACTCATTGACTGGCAGCCATTTTCAGAACAGAGAGTCCCATACTGCCAGTTTTTTGAGCATTTTGACAGATTTTTCAAGAGCCACAGAATAGTTTGTGCTATGACTATGTAAACACCGAACACACCAAAAGAAAGAGTAGACTCTCTTCTTTCATCAGGAAAAAAAACTGTGTTTCTACCTTATTCCGTTCTTCCTGGACGTGCGTCTCACCGGCGACATGTTCTCTCATAGCGAACCATTACCTTTTCCTTATTTGCCTACAGTCTATGCTCATCTCCCATCAAAAGTGACACTGCCCCCTAGAGGGTCAATTTGTTACTACATACTCTGTCTAGAAGCCTGATATTTACGGACAAGCTTTAGCAGATCGTCCCCTAGCCACTCTCGTTGAAAAACATAAAAGACGTCTATAGACGTCTTTGGCAGCCAATGAGTTAAATGTGCAATATTTTTCCTTCCAACTGCTCTTACAGGATAGATCAGCCAAAGAAGGGGCGGCCTCCTGTTCAAGGACAGAAAAAGAGCAGAAAGTGGAGGAATCAGATGTTGCAGCTCCAGCTTAATGAATGCTTTCCAGAAATGGTGCAGAGCTGCTTTCTGTCTGTTAGATGACGGCGATAGTCTTTGTATCCACGCGTCTTCATCCTAGCTTTAAGAACGGGGAACGGGGCGTCGGATGGTGCTTTGTAAGAAATTCAGACTCCCACTCTCTCCGTTTCTTTTGTGTGAGGCTGCAGGGTGCTGTGTGGGGAAATCATCACTGAAATCACAGAATTACATTTCCAGCCTTAAGTGATGCTTCCACAACTACACTTTCTGTTGATATTACACAGCGTTCCTCCTTTTCTCCCACTTCCCTTACATAAGGAATGAGAGTCAACATCAGGATGCAAACTCTCCCCCATCTCAGACTTTTAAAAGGTGTTTTTCAAAGAACTCCTTTTAAAGGAAACCCATTTCCCTTTCATGCAGTTTTACAGCTGAAGGAAAACACATCGGATTCATTTGACAGGACATTACCTGTTGCAATGGAAATTATATATCAGGAAATAGAATATTTACCTCGTCAGTGGAGCTAAAAAGGTAAATGGCCCCTTTTGAATCCATGCAGAATTCGATGTTTAGATGGTCGATTTATACATTTCAGAGCAAACATCTTCTGGAAAGTTATTCCTGACTCTATCTTGACCACATATGTGAAGTATAATGGTTGTATTTCAATGCACAGTCGGTCAGTTTTGGTCAAGTTCTGCTTGGTTAACAGTATTTTTTTATTTTATTTTTTTAATTATGCTCTCTGTTTGCCATTTTTTGCCCTGTAAGCTGCTGGTAACTTTAATTTCCTGAGGGAGTCTTCCCAAAGGATCAGTAAAGTACAAGTCTAAGTCTAAGTCCAACTTTTTTTAACCCTTTAAAGCCTGATCCAAGAAAAATAGGAAGAATATTGGATTTTTTTAGTCTGAAGTCTTTCTTTGGCCCCTCAACAACATATGAATAAAAAAAAACTGAAATTATTTTGATCAAATTAGTGTACGATAAGTCAACCATTTTTTTATGAGGCTGAAACACTGAATATCAGCCAGAAATGTTGGCACTGATTAAAGATTTAATTGAAATATCCCAAAAGATGTTGCACAAACCTGAAAAGCTCAATTTAATTTGGTTTCTGGATCCTCTTTTATGGTGATAAAAGTGGAAGTTAAACTGTTTGATCAGGTTTGGAAGCCGGAAATAAATTAAAGATCTTGAACCAATAATCAAGTTTAAGGTGAGTTAAATGTGTTGTTTGATATTCTAAACCTTTGGTTTTACCTTATTCTGTGAGCATTTGGCAACTTTTGGCAATTTTTCTGTTTCCAAGTGTCTAACTCTGGGTGGGTCTCCTAAAAGCCAAATATTTTAGGCTAAAAGAATCTCGAAATGAGGGATTTATTTGGGACCAACAGCTGTCCGAGTTCATTTGGAGCCATAAACCGACTAATTACAAGCACTACGATTCCTTTTTCTTCGACTCCTCTTCATGCGCCAGCAATTCTTTCCAATCTTTAGACTTTTCTGCTTTCCTCCACACATGCTTTTGCCTCCTCATCCTTCCTCTGCTGAGTCCACTGTTTACTGCGACGCCCCACTGGAGGAAACAAAGCGCAGACCAGGCAGGCGTTTGGCTCATAAATAACCCAAAAGTTGGCAGCAAACGCCCGGTAAAGCATGTCTGCTTATCCTAATAATGCATGCTTAACAGGAAGGGACAGACTATAAACATTAACGGCGTCAACATTACGGAAAGGCTGGCAGCAGCTTCTGCTCCGCATTTTTCAGCTGAAGACGGAGAGTTTTTAGCCCAGAGTGGAAGTCGGTTTGGGGACATTATCACGACTTATGTTGACACAACATAAACATCAAGAAATGTCTATTTTTTATATGTTTTAGCATGAAAAGAGACACAATACTGGAAGATGTTCATTTAAAACAAGACAAGGCCAACTCGATTAGACAGAAAGGAGCAAACTATATGGACATATATGGATTTGAATCTATATGGATTTGAATCTTTCTTTTAACCCTAAAAAGCCAAATGTATCATATTTGGCTGAAGTCTTTTGGATCTGAGACTTTTTGCATCATTCAGTGGTAAAAGCTTTGCTCAAACCCCTGTTGTACACATTCAGATATACCTGATAACAGCCAGTAGAAGACTACACCCAAAAAATAGTTTTGACTTATTACACGCTAATTTGATCAAAATAATTTTAGTTTTTTTTCTTCATATGTTGTTGAGGGGCCAAAGAAAGAATTCAGACTAAAAAAATCCAATATTCTTCCTATTTTTAAATGGGATTTTTAAATAACGACGTTAGATTGAAAGGGTTAAATATTAACAAAACCATCCATTTGGCTTTTTGCTGTGGTCATTGACCAAACTTTTATATTTAAAGACCCACTTACAGATTCATTCAGTCATGTCCTAGCAGTGTTTTTCTCACATTTGAAAACATATAATCTGCCTTCATTTGCTCCAGTGGTTTTCCCACATCTGCAGAAATGAGTGACAGGTCCCGGGTGGAAACGGTCCGATACCAAACCTCCTTCAGAAGCCCCAAAAAGCCCCTAAAACGCCACAGCTGTCCCATTCTCCGCTGCGTCTGACGGACTAAACGCCCTTTGTCTTTAGCTTATCGTTTGAAATCGGCAAACCAGATGTTCCACAATGTGAAATCCTCCAGTAGGAAGCGGCCCAATTTCCCATTCAGAGCCGCTCACACACATTAAATACATCATAGGGGGAGAGGGAAAAGTCACAGAACACTCTTTTATTTCACAGTCGAACGGGAAAGGGACGTATCTGAATACCCCAGCGTGGAATGGAGGAGGGGGCCTTTGTCTTATTTCAGCCATCTTGAAAGCTGCCATGTTGGATCAAAGGTAGGTTTTTTTCCAAATCAGAAGGTGGTCTTTTATAACCAAGAAGATCAAAGTCAATCCACTTGGACCCAGAGAGGAAGACTGGATGGTAGCCAATCAGAGGGAAGAGCATGGAGCCAATTTGACCACTTGCATGCAGGCTGGCGTTTTATTTCGATGGGATTTTTGGGGCGTTTCCTGTTTGTGGACTCGCTCTCAGTGTCCGTGACGAGGTGTATTAACGTTATCTGACAAAGTTAATTGATTGTGTGTAAACCGGAGTGTGTGCTTCACACAGCAAACAGCCCTCTGTTGTTCAAACAGATGTGTTTCAGAGGGGAAAATAACTCTGGACGCAAGCTAACGTCCAGAGTTTTGTGGGTTTTTTAGGTGAAAGTTGAGAAAAAGGGGACGATTAAAATTAATCGGCGGTGTCAGATCAGCTCGAACGGTTTAAAATCATTGCTTGTAACAGCAGGAAAAAAGAAGAAAATCATAAATATTGATGGTACAACACTGACAGGCAATCCCAGTTTGGAAATAGCCTGGATCCTTCGCACTTTGCGTCAACAGAATATGGAAAACTAATCAAATTCTGAAATATTCTGTTAACATTTAACCCTTTGATTAAAGGGGACATCTCAGCTTCTCCTGAAATATCAGCTCATCCTGACCAAATGGAGACACATGTTTGGAAAAGAGAAATAAAGAAATAAAGCATATTCCTGGAACAGGGAAGACGGGCAGATAGACAAAGTGACAAACCCAAAAATCCATATGGGATTCTGGATTTTCAGGCCCTCGGGCGCCATTAAAAGAAGACATCTGGCTTCCTTCAGAGATAAATTAAGGATGTTAATATAAAAAAAATCCAGGGAAGGAAACAGGCTGTTGCAGAAGATTGCAGGCTACAGTGAACCACTAATTACTGACGTTTAATGATAGGTGTGAACTCGCTGAGATATGCACCATTAACTGTTCCCTCACACAGTAAATTCAACCTCAAGAAGAAAAGAAAAAGAAAGTTTGAATAACTTCCTGTTCCTCTAAACTTTCCCCCACTTCTCACAGTAATCAGGCTCCCAAGAATCTGCCTCCACCGCTTTTTAAGAGGGTGAAATGAATCGTGAATCGGCATTATCCGCATTACAAAAGAGCCTTTCCTGAACTTTAAAGCCTCTTTCGGCTAAAATTGAGGAGATTTTGGCCAATTATTTGCAAAGTTAATTATCCATCTACAGATAAATGGAACTACAGTTGGGAAAAACACTGAAAAAGAGTTGCTTCTTTTAACCCTTTACAGCCTGATCCAAGAAAAATAGGAAGAATATTGTCCTTTTTTTAGTCTGAAGTCTTTCTTTGGCCCTTCAACAACATATTAATAACATATGATCTGTTTGTGCTGGTAGTTTTCATTTAATTAGTTTTTTTCTGTAACATTTAACCATATGAAATTAGCTAAAATAACCTTTTTGATTTAAAAAGGTTTAATAAAAGCTTTTTTTTCTGCATGTGACACTTCAGTTCTTTAACTAATTTAACTCTTTAAAGCCTGATCCAAGAAAAATAGGAAGAATATTGGATTTTTTTGAGTCTGAAGTCTTTCTTTGGCCCCTCAACAACATATGAAGAAAAAAAACTGACATTATTTTGATCAAATTAGCGTGCAATAAGTCAAAAACATATGTTGGTGTAGTCTTCTACTGGCTGTTATCAGGTATATCTGAATGTGGACAACAGGGGTTTGAGCAAAGCTTTTACCACTGTATGATGCAAAAAGTCTCAGATCCAAAAGACCTCAGAAACCAGATAAAATATGACACATTTGGCATTTTAGGGTAAAAGTCTAAAGCCTTTCCATAATTTCTTTGCGTGAGTCCAACCCCGTTCTTTCCTCTCAGGTCTTAATCTGGGGGTGTGTGATGGTGATTTAAGGTGCATATGTAGTTATAAATGGATTCCCTTCTGTTCCTGTGACTCTCTGTTGTGTTTATTGTCGCCAGCTGTGTCTGATCTGCTCAGAAAAACCCTTTTTTATCCTCCAGTCTGTCCTTATTTTCCCCCGTTAGCTCATCTGTTCTCAGTCTTCAGCCTTGTTTTCCCAGGATTGAGTGGGGCGTTTGCTTTAGGTGAGTTTGTAAAAGCTTTAGTTTGCTACCTCTGCGTCCTTTACCTTCTCCAGTAGGTTTTCTCTTAACCATCTGGGTCAAAACTGAACTGGAAACATCTGTTTGTCACATCTGTGAATCTGCCACTGAGCAGGAT
>JABUIW010044013.1:8630-21434 GCA_013363375.1 Menidia beryllina
AGGGGGATCTGAAACAGAGTCCAGGGTCAGGGGGGACTGAAACAGAGGATGTCCAGGGTCAGGGGGGTCTGAAACAGAGTCCAGGATCAGGGGGGTCTGAACAGAGTCCAGGGTCAGGAGGGTCTGAAACAGAGTCCAGGGTCAGGGGGATCTGAAACAGACTCAAGGGTCAGGGGGGTCTGAAATACAGCATGTCCAGGGTCAGGGGGATCTGAAACAGAGTCCAGGGTCAGGGGTGTCTGAACAGAGCATGTCCAGGGTCAGGAGGGTCTGAAACAGACAGTGTCTGGGTTCAGGGTCCTGACTAAAGGTCTCCGGGTCCTGAGATGAACAGTTCCTCCAGAGAGGGCTTGGCCTTGTCCCTGAACGTGGCTGCAGCCAACCAGAGTGTGATGAGATAAGAATGGACTCAGTGATGGAGGTGTAGAGGTTCACCACTATTCTCACCAGGAAGTGACTCTTTTCCCAGCTGCTGTGTGAAGTAGATCCTTTATCGGGGCTCTCTGGTGAAGGAGCTGATGTTCTGCTCCCACATCTGCTCCTGGAGGACTGTGGTGCCCAGGAAGTGGGGGAACCCAACTGGGGACCATCAGTCATCCTGACTGAAGCTCTTCAATCAGACTATTTCTGATCACAAAGCTGAGCTGACACTTTAGGATCAAGATAAGTTCTCAAGTGTCTAGTGTCTCAACAGGAACCAGGTCAGCAGATGGGGAGATCACAGCAAAGGGCCATGAGACAGAAGTGAACCCAGGCCACAGGGTCCAGATCAAAAACCTGCACACACCCCTGAGCTGAACCACTCTTTGATTTGAGCCGTTCCCGTTTCCCTCAGCCTGACTGTCCAAATGTGGATTTGGAAAAGCAAAGGTTGTATAGCTGGGGAAGCAGGTCAGGCAGGTCCAGGTGGGTCCTGCATCACTAAACTAAAACAGAGAAGGATTTCCCTGTCCTACAGACAAGAGGAGCATTGTGCCTTTTCCGCCGGATGTGGGTTTCTTGGGATTCCTCAGATGTGGCTGCTCAACTGACAGGATTAGCTAGCCCTTTGGGAGCATTTGTTTGGTCTCCTGCCAGCCAAGCAGCTTTTGAAACAAAACTGTTGTTTGCTCTGAGCGTCCTTTTAAAGTGGAGCTGGACGCTAGTGCATTTGGTGCACTAGCAAATACTAGTGGATTTATTAAAATTAAATTCAATTTTATTTCACACATCACAATAACAGTTATATCACAGCACTTCCAAACAGAGCGGGTCAGACCGGACTCTGAAGTTTCAGAGTAGTTTCATGTAAGTTGTTTTTACAAAGAGCACATCTGGGTAGTGGGGGGTGCCTATCCCAGCAGTCATTGGGTGAGAGGCTGGTCTGCCTACACTGGGTGGCTCACCAGTCCGTCACAGGGCCACACAGACACAAATGAGACCAACAGCCATATACACCCAGTGTTGGCCAGCACACATTTTCCCAGTTACACATGGGCCTTCGTTTTGGAGATATACAGTCGCTTTAAAACATTCGCTGTTATCAGGAAGTGTGTCCAGAAGAGTTTGTCATGACTCATTTGGAGTGGTGAACTCTCCATGAGAAACTTTTCAAATCCCCACGGAAATCTGGCCTTCCCGGTGCCCTGAACTCTACTTCTGCAGCAATGGGAGCAAATCTGTAGGGGAGAGGTGTTTCTAAGTATAAGCCGGGGTCCGGACAGGAAGCATGAGGATGGCAGCGCAGAAGACTGAACGTGCACCTGTGAACGTGCACCTGTGAGCGTGCACCTGTGAGTGTGCACCTGTGAGCGTGCACCTGTGAACGTGCACCTGTGAACGTGCAACGGTCGCCTCCCAAACCAGACCCAGACAAACACTAGTGACTGTTTGCCTCCCAGCAAGAATGTTGTTGGGTTAGGGTTAGGGTTAGTGTGCTCGGCCGTTTCACTCTCCGTTGATTCTGGGATGGACTGAAGACCTGACTTGCCCCCACCCCAAACTGAAGGTTAAGCAGCATAAAGATCAGCAAACACCAGGCATCTTTGTATAACCTCTGGTGAAAAGAGCAAGTAAAAGAAGGAAGAATTTGAGATGAAGAACCAAAACTAAATCACAGCTACATCTCCTAATTCTTTATATTGAATGGTTTGATCCTGATCTGGAGCCGTTGTGTTGTGATTGTGTGATTTATGTAGTTTCATTCAGTTATTTAGTTAACTGTTCATTAAACTTTAATTCATAACCTGTTCCTGTGAAATGTGAAACACTGAACACCTAATATTCCCAAGAAACAAGTGAATTTTTGTCCAATCAAAAGTGGTGAGGGTCAACTAGCTCAGCCCGGCATCATGGTGAAGTGAAGTGTGCGGTTGATTCTCTTAGGCTGCGTGAAGATAAAGATCAGAACATTTCATCTTAGCAATCTAAGATGCAGACATTTGAACGTAGAGATCAGACAAATGGTATTCCCATTAACAAAGACCCATACAGGTCTTATTCACACAGCACTAAGATCTCTAGACACTTCAAAATACAGCCTTATGTGTCCATATCTGATATCTAATCAAATAAAAATGAATCTCTGTAAGCAGACAGTAAGGAAAATCACAAAAAGCTGAAGACAGATGTGGCAACTTTAACCATCGCAGAGGCAACAGTCTGACCAGACAGAGCCTGTGTCTGATTCTGGGAGCGCTGTAAGAGTCGTGCTTTTCTTTTACCAGCTCCAACACCACACCTCCACTGCTCAGGAGAAAGATCGAGGGAGTCCATGAAACGCTAAAGCTGTTGTGCCAAACTAAATAAATCCCAGATCTCTGACTTGACTTTGCTAGTACAACCAACTCCTACTCCATCGGGCCCCCCAGCTGCCACAAATCTAATCCCTGGCCTGTGGCACGGTGTCAAACCGAAGCCTGCATGAGAGCTCTGAAGACTTTAAGTGCGTTTGAGGCCATGCTCAGCCAAGAGAAGGAAGGGGACAAAACAGCCGAACGACACAGAGACGATTTAGTGGTGGGAGACTTGGAGGTGGTCCAGATTTTCCGTGGGAGAAGTCCAGAGATGTTTACCAAACCCCCCAGGGAGGTCTAATCATGAGATCTGGCCTTAGATTGGCCAATTTAGGGTGTTCACTGCTGCCCCAGATTCTGATTACACCTATGTGTCCCTTCCTAATGTCTCTGGGAGGCATTGTTTGACAAGCAGCACTGGGGGTGTGTGTGGGGGGGTCTGCTATGACTCACACAGCCTCCGTCCTCTGATCAGACGCTCACTGTTCCAGCCAACATGCTGTCTTATGCTAACTCGCACAAGGAAACAATTGGCCAATTCATGCAATAAAGAAAGTGATAAGAACATGAGCTCATTATCTAAATTTCAGATTTAGCCTAAATCATTGTAACATATGCCAGAGAGCAATGACATATTCTGAATGGAGTGAAGCCGTCTTGTCCTCACATGTGGTACTATTTGCAAAACATTTACAGTCATGTTTGTGTTCGAATACCACTGGGTCAGGACAGCGGGGCCTGAAAGCGTTCTCACGCTCTGACGGAGCACCCCCTAAATACAGCAGGAAGTGAGGGGTGAGACCAGTCAGCACAGGGTCAGGCAGAGAGGGGAAAAACGGGCTTGAGTGAGTAACGGAGTCAAAAAAAGAATGTCTTTAAAGGACTAGGTATTTTAGTGCCACTGCATGCGAGCGTATCGGCTCATGCAGGAGCTCAGCTCCGGGTTATTTTCAGGAATCTGCAACAGTTTCATCCAATATTCTAAAAATACCAGGAAGAACAACAAATAAAGAAAACCCTACCCTTGAGCCTGTTATCGCTCCACAGAAACATTGGGGCTTATGAAAAACAACAACAGTTGGAGGCCTCGTACACGTTAGCCCTACAGCGCCTCCAGGCTCCAGCCCGTCACCCTGAAATAATGGCATTCCCTAAAATGGTGACAAGCCGTTTGTAGGGTCATATATTTATTCTGTGCAGGGCATACTTGCAGTTTTGTGCACCGTGGGAACAAAGATTACATAGTTACAGAATGTAGCAGTCTTAATGAGCCTTAAAGGGGTTTTTCACATGACTGGTCTTTGGCTTTTTTCAGGGGATGGCTTGTAGTGAAATGAAAGTGAGAACATTTGTGAACATGTTCTGCTGCTCCTTTCTTTTGAAAAAGAGAAAAACACAGTAAAAATCCCATCTTTGCTAAATGTGTGAACACACAAGGCAACAATCGCACACCGAACAGTGGAAAGCTCAGAGCTCTGTGATGAGGAAGATGGTGACAAAGAAGATGGAAGCAAATTAAGAAAGCTGAGGGAAGACAAGAAGAAGAGGGGAACTCTGGAGGAGACAGACAGGAGACAGCACCACAAAGAGCAGGAAGAAAAGTCAAGTAGCATTTCACAATGTCTGCAAAACTATTTAGGCTCTCACAAAATGCTGTTTCCATGCCAATGTCTCAGGAAGAATAAGGACTTCACGGGTCTAACATCAGAATACAGCTGCTGGTGAAAGCAGACAGTGTCGTAAGAGTTTAGAAAGGAAATGAATCAACAAATAAATAAAATGGATTAAACACTTTCAGTTTTCATCTGCAGTTAAACAGAAGCGTTTTCAGCCTGGATTCAAACATTCAAAGTGGAGGCCGACTCTTCCAGGTTTTAGGAGCAGAAAACTGCCAGAGGGGGGGGCACTCCTCCTAGTCATGGACTAAGTGTGTGAATGTTGGTCTCTGATAGCCTGGGACACGTTTTGTTTTGGGCTGCTTCTGCCTTTTAAACTCCACAGGACCCTTCTAATTTAAAGTAGACCCCCACTAGATTGTACTGTATATCTGCCTGGTGGCTTTCATTCCTGATCCGCTTCACTTTGACCCAGTGGGGGTTTGATACCTGACCCTGTGGAGAGGACACGCATGAACCAGGACTGTGAATTAAGCATCTACATTCTTCAGACACTGCTGACATGCACGGGCACATTCTTTGGCTGTTTCCACTTCACAGTGTTGAGAATGTCCTCCAGTATTGTGGATAATCTGCCATTTACAGCAGATATGGTGGCAGGCCTGAGCTGTGAACTCTCACCGGTATGTGGCTGCAGGGCAGAGGCCCGACACGCCGTGGTGGTCTGGGAGTGTGGTGCTACGCCAGGCCACAGGGTGGTGATATAGGGACGCAAAATGGAGAGCTAATGGAGTATTCACGGGGGCCTGGGTCTCATTATACCACACTACACATGCAACAACACTATAAATAGAAAGTATGTGTGTTCACAGACCCTGGGCAGAGCGAAAAAAGGTTAGGTTAACTGGACACTGTAAGGTGACGTCACTCTTTCATCACTGGTTTTTCCAGACCTTAAGATGACATGGATGTCATGCCTAAAAACAACCATTTGAGGGAGGACAGTGGGGGTGTTTCCTACAGAGAAAACAGCAGGAGACAGAATGCTGGTTCAGTCCGTGTGATATGTGTATATATAGACTTATATGTGTAAATATACACATATAAGTCTATATATATATATATATATATATGGGGCACATGACCCATTTTAATACCTAAAAGATTAAAGTAATATTCCATGGTTCCCGAGTGGAAGAGCTCCATTTGGTCTTTTTGACTGTATGATACTACCCAGAACTAAGAATTTCTTTGTTTTTTAACTTTATAGATTAGGACACCTTAATCCCTAGTCCACTTTCCAAACCTAAAGTGAAAGACTTTACAGTACTATGACAAACCCAGTTGTAAGGCTGTAAGGGATCTTTTTCCTTCTCGTCCTAAACTTTGGATTCTGATTTGAAAACAAAAATACAATAATCCAGGAAGTCCCTTTAAGCCTGTTGACAGTCTGATATTTGCTCATTAGCATATCAGTGTATTGGGAATCAATGTGTGCGAATGGTGCATTTCACCTTTCCACAGCAAAAACCTGTTTAGTAAGTGGAAAAACGAATCAAGGGGGATGGATCATGGATTTTCAATAAGTGGACACACAGACCTGTAGAAAATGACTTTTATTTACAAATTGATCTTTTGCAGTGAATTCTCATAAAAGATTGTCAAACTAAAACTTTATTGTGTTGTCTAACTAGAACTGTGCAAGTGGAACAAAGAGAGCATAAACCACATGCACTTATCTGTACAATCCATCACCAAAATAGATCTGATTATCAAATATAGTGCTCATTATAAACACCCACCAGCTGTTTAGTATTTCAGGAGTTCGGAAAATGCTTATTTAAAATGACTCTTCTTGTGGTATCTATGAAAATACTGAACCACAAAAATAGACCACAGTTTCTTGACACAATTTCTGCATCTTATTACACATTTACAGCTTCTATCACTTTAGCAGCAGGTACCCCAGATTACTGACTGAGAGGTTCACTCCACAGCGGGAACAGTAAGTCCCACTGGTCGTCATGTCAGTAGCAGAACACTGAGACATCTAATATTGAGAAAAGTCAAAGTACTGAGGCACTCAGCTTTAGCCTGTGTGTGTGTGTGTGTGCTGACACACACATGATCACACTGTACGAGGAACAGTCGTGTGCTGAAAAAAATAGAATCCACATAACCAGCCAGAGGTGCAAAGCTCAAAGTGACAGCAAATCCACAGAGGAGCATGTCTGAGGCCCTGGGCCTCTGCTGTGAGGTGGAGTCCGTCAGGGAAGCGGGGGGGGGGGGGGGTGGAGCATGGCAGACGCCCGGCTTTCAGGATGCTGGGTGTTCCAGCATTCAGAACATTAAGCCAGAGGAGCCAAACTGGATCATTCACGATTAGGACGCTGGCTCAGATATCAATGAAAACCTTGAGAACTTTCCTGAGATGGTGTTTTTTAATTGTTCCTCGGTATCGGAGCACTCTGGGGACAACCGCACACCCAACAACACCAGTTGGCTACAACTGTCTGCAACAGCGTTGAAGGACTGTGGCTACGATCAGCAGGAAAACCCTGTCTGAAAGAGCTTCAGGGGGAAAACAGGATGAAACAAAATTCAAGAGAGGCTAGGTTAACAGATGCTCCATGAGATGATGGTGGTTAAAGGTGGTCCACTCAGGCTGTGCTGTCTGCAGAAGCTCTGATTACAACAGAAGGAGCAGCACAGAAACACTACGGAGACACACACAAAGTTCAAATACACATCCACAAAAAGCTCCTTCTGCCATGTCAGTAACAGGAAATTAAACTAAAGTTCCCCATCAAGTCTACAGGGAGAATCTTTCTCTAACTGTTTCATTTCATTTGAAAGTAAAAGCCACCGCATCGTAAAGGCAGAGGAGGGCCTGTGGTGTTTAGTAGCACACACACTCACTTACTGCTGAACACTCTGGGGGCCTGCACCGCCCTGCCACACATTCACATTCAGCTGTGAGCACAGGAGATGCTGCTGTCTGTCAGCCCTCCACACCCACAACAGTCTGAAATGACGGTTCTTAGACGCCGGGATCAGCATGTCTGGGTTTTTATGTAATAACTCTAGAGCTTCCTCTAGCTAATTAACGTAAAACTACCTCCACCTAAAAGCTCCTCATGTGAAACTGAAAGGTTTAAATGAGCAAGACTCTTTTGTCAGATCAGTTGTAGTACAGTGTAATATCTGTGGTACAGGCGGGGGGGGAGGGACCGAACAACAGGAGCACATCCTCGGGGAACAGGAGCTGGGCTGACCTGGATTTTCGCTGAAGACAAATGGCGTCAGAGGCTGGTTAACAGAGAGAGGGCTGCTGTGTCACAGCTCACAGCTTCAGGTGGAACACCACTCAGCACAGGCCCCGCCAGCCTCAGACACAATCCTCGCACCGACTACAGGAAACCGTTCACAGAGAGGAAAGGGATTCTCCCTCCGACGCACAGGATTTATTGTTCATTCACAGAACCACTGGAGCTCACACCATGCACCACAATCCACAAAGTCTGCAATAGACTGACTAAGACCTAGACCTGGACCTGGACCTCATAGAGATGCATTCACTGAATGTTGGAGATTCTTAAGCCTCTGCTGGAACTCTCTGCCCAGAGGACTTTTTTAACCTGAGAAAATTGCTGCACGAGATGGTTTAGTGGAAGCATTAAGTAACATCCACCTCTACAGAGCAGGGGCTTAAGCGGGGGGGCCCACACCAGGGTCTGGGGTTTCACAAATCCTCATCAGATCTTTGAGCTGCAAAGTGGCTTGTCATGAATTCGATGTGTTCTTCCTCCCCTAGGCGGGGTGCCTTCTGTCAGCAGGTGTTGGATATTCTAAATGCATTTGAAAGGTATTTTTCCAGGTTTTGTTTCATCTAGAGACAACCGGTCAAAATGATGAGTCATCATTGCACATTTTAAAAGATCCTACCTGAATGCTGGTGTAGCTACACTATGCTTTAAGATTGTAGCATCTATGGTGGTGTTTAGGAGTCTTGGAAATGATCTATGGTTTATTAATTCCATTTAAATAATAGCCATGTGGAACACTCAACAGGGCAGCATTAGGTGGGCTCAGACCTGCTCCATCAATGGACCCTAAAGAAAGACTGGTGGGAATCAAAACCAACGAGCAAAAGGAAGTTGCTAACCACCACCTAAAAGCCTGAAACTTTGTGAAAGACACACACTGTTTGGACAGCAGAAAACTGGGTTTCATGAGTTCCCACCGAACGCGTCTTTAGCACGTTTCTTTTTAAGCGTTAACCTGCAAACAATAACGATAAATGATAAAAATGCTGATTTCCTATGAGTGCACTTCCACAGAGGACCTCAAAGACACACACACCCAACAAAGTAACACTGAAATAGCTGAACAATACAAAGAAAATCCTTTATGTAAGTTTTACCGACCAAAAGGTGACAGATTAAAAACAAGTGATTCTCATTTCATCAAACTTGTTAAAACTATTTGAGGAAAGCTGCAGCTGCTAAAAATCCAACCACATGAGTCAGGTTTCCAACTCATTAGCATCGTACTGAAGGTGTGTTCTTTTCCAAATTCAAGTTACAGCAGGGCTGGGCGCTGGGTAACAGGCACCAAGAACTAAAGCCCAAACAAGAAATGCACAACTCCGAGTCAATGTTCTGGCTTCAGCAGCCCACAAGTTCCTTTATCAGCCGTCACCAGCTTCTCCACAGATCCATCAGGATCTGAAAGCCCTGAGCCATGCTCTGTGACGCAGTGCACATGGCACAAACTGACCCGCGGCAGAGCTCTGCAGCCCTGGGCTTATTTTCATAGTTTTGGATCGTCAGCGGCCTAACAGCAACTGCGAACTCGATCCAACAGGGCATATAGTCCCCACTTAACCTCCAAGCTGTGTTCAGGTGTAAGCAGGCTAGCGAAAGCAGAAGGGTGGACACTCCTATTGAGCAACACTCCTCAGAGTAATAGCGCTGATATTAAATGACCATTAGAACTATAAAAATAGGACTACCTGTGAAGCAGAAGAGTGGGGGAAAACACAACAACAATGTGCATTGATGTCTCACAGGACAGCTTTAAGAGGACTTCTTTCAGTGCTTTGTCAACATGACAAGTATCACATGTACAGGGGACAGACGCGGCCTTGGCACTGGACAGTTCGGGGTTCGCTCTCCTCAGCTCTGACACTGGCTGCCAGAGGTCAGACATGTAGACAACACCAGGACCTATCCAAAACGACTCCCAGAGTACTTCACTTCTATCACCTCCCAGCCCACGCCCAACCAGTCTGAACAGAACATTAACTCGCTTCCAGGTTAAATAAAAAACAAACAATGATAATAAATAAAAAACCCAAAAAATAAAGTCCACTGTTAAATCCATGGCAGCAAGGATCAGGGGAAACAGAGGGAGTTAGGGAAGGGGGTGAGGGTGCAGACCGGGGTGGGGGAGCCGTAGTAGGAGGGGTCTGTGAAAGGGAAGAGAAAGATGAAGAAAAGAAGAACCCCCAGCAGGTAGGAGGACAGAACGGTGAGGCGGTGGGGGTGCTCCAGGGCTGTGCTGATGGCCGGGAAACCCATGTAGTTACAGAAGGAGTGGCACAGAACCGGGCCCATCAGGTGACCTGCAACACACACAGGAGCACTGCAGTGAGCGCATGCATGGCCCCGGGAATACGTCACACTACCCCTTCACAGGAACCAGTCCATTTAGCCAGGGCCCCCCCCCACTCTGACCCGCTAATGGGGTCTGCACAGAGGAGGACCATCAGGAGGGAGACGCATGCTATATGCCGCCCTGCCAAAGTTATAGGCCCTACAGAGTGTTTTTCGTTTGTCTTTTTTAGATTAAAATTGATACTTGGAGGCTTAGAGGTTTGTAGATGCAGCTTCTTTAGGTCCTATGGACGGATACAGTATCTCTATACGGCTTCTAGAGGTCCTGTGGACGGAAACCGTGTCTCTGTGTGACGAGTGTCACTAGTTAGGACTACAGTAAATAGTCCAGCGTGACATGAGGTTGGCAGCCCCTCCTTCTCGGGGTCTTTGCCTTCCAGCATGCTGCAGAGAGACAGAGCAGTGCACTTCGGTGCATCCATTTGTCCTGAGCTGAAGTTCAAGGCTGAGTCAGCAACCTAAATCTGTAGCGGTAACATATGCTACACTGCTAACACTGAGAGAGGAACAAGTAAGAAACAGTGTTCTCTCTTCCATGCATTTGTTCCTTAGAACTCCTGGGGCCGGTTCATCCTGTCATGGTCATCATCACCTCCCTTCTTTGGATTCTACTTTGTTTTGGGACACATACACCATAGACCAAAAGGTTGGACAAACCATAGGTTCTATGGGGGAATAAATGTGTTGAAGTGATCTAAAAAAATATTGATAGGGATTCTGAAGAATGCTCCTCATCAATAGCCCCTCTGGGTTAGTCTGTGCCTTCCACACTACAGGCCCAGCCCCAGACCACAACACCTAGAGTCTATAACATTTTGGAGCTAACCCTAACCCTAACCCAAAGCTCTCCCACTGGCGTTCCTTCAACAAGGAGCTTCTGAACTTACCTAATACCCACTTCCAAGCTGAGGGCACGTGGCCCCCTGTTGCAGACACTAGTAAAATAATCAAATGGGCATACTATGGAGCCATTGGCTGCAGTACCCTAGAGAAGGAAAAGCTCCTCACCTGTTCTGATGAAGAGGAAGGCAGTGTATGCTCCAAATACTGCTGTGTAGGAGAACTGAAACACTGGAGCAAACCAGAGAAACAAGAATGCAGTCAACAGCTGTGGGGGGGCCGGAAACAGGGCGGTATGTTAGGGGGGGCTCTCACCTGCAGACAGGAAGATGCCCGACAGCGTGCCCTGCCTGAAGCGCAGCAGCTCGATCACATGGTGGAAGTGAGCTGCAAGACAGACCACAGGGCAGCGTCATCACGACGAAGGCTTCCTCCATTCTATCTGATGCTCTCTCCAGACCGCCATTCACAGTCCCAGACACAAACTCACACACAAACCCTTTGCATGGAGCTAGGCACCACTGGTCCACGTCATCAAATGCAACCGATAAAGAGCAGCCCCGTTTCAGACACAGTAAAGCACACCAGTGCAGACTAGGAAATAAACTGCCTTGAGCGTGACACCAAACTGAACAGCCCTGTTTGACTTGTGTGTGGTTGTGTGTCTCTGTGTGGCCCTGTGATGGACTGGTGACCAATCCAGGGTAGACCCAGCCACATGACTCAATAGTGAAACCCAGCACCTTTAAAAACTGCAGAGAAATTCAGATTTAACTTTTTCTGTGACCATCAATTGTGTAAATGCCTAAAACAGGAACCAAAACCGAGGTTGAGCTGGTTTATGGTCGCCATGTCCATTGTGGTTTCTGCCTGGGTCACGTTTCAGGGACAGGATCAGGGAGGCCACAGGCCGGTCAGCCCGTCTTTGTGTCGGGACCCGATTAGTACTGGAATGCCAGTCAAACTGAGCCCTGGTGGGGGGGAATGGAGCCCCCGCTGGTTAGTTGGGCCGGCCCTTGATGTGCCGGTGAAAACCTAAATCGGTTGGTCACAGAAAACGGACCAAAGCCAGAAACCAAGGCTGACACGATAATAAATCAAACCCCATTTCTATGAATACACACTCAGGGGTGATTCCACAGAGCTGAACACCACACAGAACCTGTTGAACAGTCACATTTGGGGCTGTTTCTCTAGGCCCTGAACAGAACTGAGCTTTTAAAAACAAAGACACACAAGGCAGCCAAACACGTGCAGTTCAGCTGCTAGGGCCTGGCTTACCCACTCCAAAGAACAGGGGGCAGGTGAAGATGGCCGCCGACGGGCCGGCGCAGGGCACCAGCATGGGCAGCATGCAGGCCCTGAACACCAGCTCCTCTGTGAACGGCGCCACCACCTGATTCCTCAGCCAGCGCATGTCACTGAGGCACAGCGTCCAGAAGCACGGGTCTGCAGCACAGACACACACACTCAGTACCACATTAGTACCCACAAGTGGAAAACACCAAAAATGTCTTTTTATGAAAGCATTTAGACCTTTGTCATACAGCTCCTTTATGCCATGAAGATTTTTTTTTTTTTTTTTTAAATCAATCGCTAAAGAATTGTTAGCCTACCTAAAGCCACCCGGATCCCATCTATGAAGCTCCAGGGACAATCCATGGCCAGCTGCATGAGGGGACCCAGAAAAAGGACCTGTAGGAGAGAGGCTTTTTAGACACTCATATTCACACACACACACACATATATATATATGTATAAAATCAGAATCAGAAATACTTTGATAATCCCAGAGGGAAATAATTTTTGTTACTCCAGATACACCACAGCATTTACATATATACATGCCTATATATATATATATATATATATATATATATATATATATATATATAT
>JABUIW010044017.1:0-11543 GCA_013363375.1 Menidia beryllina
TTTGCAATCATTGTATGTTATGTGTTCCTGTCTATTTCAGCACAATATTACTCAATATCAAATCAGTGAGGCAGATACAAAAAAGAATCTACATCCAAAATAAAAATAATTCAAACGTGAAGTCAAACTGCTGTCAGGTCTAATAAGAATGACAGCATTAAACACAATTGGCATTTTGAAAATGTAGTCTTTTAAAATAAATATTTTCTGTCCACTGCAATGTTTAAACAAAAGCTTAATATTCCACGTGCATGGTTCTAAAAGTGCTTGCTTTCTACTTTGGTGTTTTCTGTGGGGGAAAATATGTTATTATTTTTAACTTCTTCTTTATTTGCCTATTTTATTGCTTATTGCTTTATATCTTCTGATATTTTTTGTCGTCTAGGTTGGTGCACCAGAGGATTTCAGCACTGAGCCCCATAAGCTACACAGTGAGGCCATCAATTTGAAGTCCACCTCATCATCTACAAGCTATGGTCCAAGTCGCAACGACTTCCTCTTCATCCTTCTTCTTCTCCATAAATCATCTCAGTCAAAGATAACCACTAGCAAGGCTGCTTTTGAAGCCTCCAAGAAAAAGGTGCCTGCTGTAGCCATCATTGATATATTTGCAATTCTAAACTTTACTTCACAAAGTGTATTCCATGGTCACACAATAAACATTACAAAAAAGACTACCAGACACACCATCTTCATGATATAAATCTTCTCAAACTGGTGATAGCCTGAACCATGTTCCCCAAAAAATTACACTATATTGCCAAAAGTTAGGATGTATGTCAAAAATTCAAAAGTTGATGACCACTGCGCTCTATATATTTCAGCATTTGCCACCCTGGCTCCATCAGTTTTCATGGCCTTCCACTTTGTGGCTGAGTTGTTGTCATTCCCAATTGTCCATCCATCCATTATTGTAACCGCTCATTCCCTAATGGGGTCGCGCGAGGACTGGAGCCTATCCCAATAGTAATGGGCGCGAGGCGGAGTACACCCTGTATGGTCTGCCAGTCCTTTACACAGAGATAACACACCCAGACACAGGGAGAACATGCAAACTCAACACAGAAAGGTCCTGGTTCCCCCAGGGACTCGAACCCACCACCCTCTTGCTATGAGGCGATGGTGCTAACCACCACATAACCGTGCCCCGTACTTTATTGTAATACAGGTGGAACATCTAATTTTCATTATTAGGATAGGTCAGCAAATATTTTTGGCAATATAGTGCACATACATGCACATTCATTTCTGGTCACACGTACAAATATTGCTTGTTGCAACTGCTGTATAATCTTTCTATTTCTTATCATTTGCTTTAAAGGACTCCAGCTTTATTCGAGTACATCAGGTTCTTCCGGTTTCTACATATAAAGTCAGGGACAAGGATGACCTCGTACTTTCACTGACTTTCCTTGAATTCCTCCATGCTCTTCCACTTGAGTACAACTACGCGCTCTACCGGGACATCTTCCAGCGCTTTGGAACACACTACCATAGCTCAGGGAAACTGGGGGGTCACTATGATCTGCTCTACCAGTACAGCAGAGAGGAGATGAATTCTTCAGGTAAAATAACCGATGTAAAAATTAACATCTAAATAGTAAATACAACCAAAATGTCCAGACATCTAGACTTATGACCCGAAAGCAGTGAGAATATAGATAATTCTTCAAAGACTCAGTCTAGAAGGTGTATGTGAGAGCCAATAGCTAAACATATTTCTATTTGGAGTTGTAAAAATCTCTGCTCTCTGTTCCTTCGTCTCTTAAATCGTGTGTACTCTTCCTGCTGACAGGTGAAACAGAAGAGCATGTCAAAGGCTGCCTTAGCCAGGAGACCACATTCACTGTCATACTTTACACAGAACACAGCAGTGCAACTCGATGCACTGACAACAGGATGACTGAAAAATATGAAGGTTCCGTCCTTAATTCCACTAGAAACAAAATACATATGTTTACGAAATACAATGTTGATTTTTTTAGTTCTTTGCTCATGACAGTCCTTTGCTCATTTCCTTTGCATTTCTTTTATCCAGGCTCGTTCATTCAAGCATCAGAGAAATCCTTCTCCTTAGTAAAGGGTGGTCGATCTGGAGAGGCAGCAGCACTCGCCAGGGAGAGACAGGGCCCTACTCCGGACCGATCAACCTACAAGACATGGGCCAAGTCGGTAATTGACAACCCCGACATGGTTGAATATGAGGTTAGCTCTGGAGTTTTTCTAAAAAACATCACAATAATATGTCCTTGGACATTGTTTTTAAAAACTGATATGTGTATCTTGGTTCAGTTGCTTCCCATCATAGATCTGGTACGTAAGATTCCCTGCGCTGTCACAAAGAGGAGACACTTGAGAAAAGCCCTGCTGCAGTACCTGGAAGAATTTGATACCTGCAAATGTGCCCCATGTCCCAACAATGCCAGACCAGTTCTCTCTGGTACAGAGTGCCAGTGTGTTTGCCAGACTGGCACCTTTGGTACTAATTGTGAGAAACGGGCCCCTGACTATACCTCAGGTATGCAATGTGCTCAGGTGGTTTTACTTATAGTGCAGTGCAATGGTAATATGCAACATCTCTCCTGCTGGACCTTTGTATATTTCTTTAAAATACAATTTTTTTATACTCTTTAAATTCTCTGTTTGTGTTGTAATGATGCTGCTGGAATCTTGATTTTATTGAGGGAACCCTCCCAAAAGGATAATTGAAGTTCAATCTGATCTTATATCTGAACTCTGCTCAGAAATGCAGCTATATTATTATTAAATAAACTCATCTCAGGTGGACAGGAAGACTGTAGAGACTGTGCCATATTTCATTTCTCAGAAGCATTTTTCTTAATGCATTAACAGTGAAATGATGGCAGTACATCATTGTACCACTTTGAGTGGTCATTTCGATTGGAAAAGCGGTATAGTACAAGTCCATTTATCATCTGTTACTGGACACAGATACACTAGCCTCTAGGGTTCAATAACATATTGTAGTTCCAGTCATGGAGGAAACACTCCAGAACTTCAAATTGATTATAATTTTGTGCGGTGCTTTCATACTGTGAACTATCAATGCTGTGTTCCGCATGAGATCAGCTGTTGGGGCCAATGTCCCATTAAAGCTGAAACATAGTTCGGACCAGATTTGGTAATGTTATTTCCACAGATGCAGTAGATGGTTACTGGAGCTGTTGGGGGCCATGGAGTAACTGTGGAGCTTTTATGAGGAGACATCGGACAAGGCAGTGCGACAACCCTGCCCCCCTTAAAGGAGGCCAAGCTTGCAATGGTCCAAACATACAAGAAGAACCGTGTCATGTTTCCCTTTTCGAAAAGTAGGATAAACAAGGATCACTCAGGCATGATAATTTACCACAAAACATGTAAAAACTGGAGTCCAATGCTCTGTTTCCTTTGTCCTGCGCAGACAAGAATCATGTGACAATGATGATGACTTTACTATAGGCTGGAAGGATGAGCTACCTCCAGGTTTTAAGGGTTGTCTACGGCCAAAGAGGCCTGCCAACAGCTTTCTAAGGGTAAAATTATATACAGATTGATTGTCAAAGACAAGCTAATTGTTTACATTTTAATGGAATTTACATTGAAAATCAGCTATTTCATTAATGTTAAAAATTCTTTGCAAAATCTTGAACCACCCCTTATTTTTACATATTGCTGGGGAAACATGACATTGACAAAGTACTGCCTCATCATGATTCAGTGATTTCTTTTTTTTTAAGTGTTGCAGAGACCTAAGAAAAGGAAACTTTCCTTTGAAGATGACTGAGTACATGGACTTGACTAAAGTAGCCTGTTACCAGATAAAAACTTTGAAACGTTTTCACAAAACCTGGAAAGCCGTAGTCAAGGAACACTTAAAAGGTTACAAAAAACTGGCAAAAGAAATTAGGGGTGGCTCAAGACGTGCATTTTGAATGTTAATGATTTTCAGGACGTATATGTGTATATTTAACTCCTTCCTTGCTAAGAATAATTTCCTTTACAACCAGAAAGCAAAACCATATTACAACTTTGGGGAAGATGAGGAGTTCCAGTGCTTTACTGGATTTGACCTGGATGGTTTCCAGTTCATCAATTGTCTTCCTGATGGAACCTGGAGTGTGCCAAAAGGAAAATGCATGAGTAAGTCTGTTTTGCCACCACATCTGGGTGGAATATTATTGCAACTATGTGTTTTCCTTTTCAAAAAACTGTGAAAATAAGCAAACTCATTTCTGGGCTTAAGATATTTATAATTGCACTTATTCAACCTTTAGGGAAGTTCTGCGCCCCTCCAAATATTCCTGATGACATGACGTTGTTCCCCACCAAAGACGTCTACAGAGTGGGTGATGCTGTGGGTCTGAACTGCAAAGAGCGAGGTTTAATGCCACTGCCGCGTGGCTTTTACACCTGCACCACTGGTCTTACCTGGGATCCTCCAATACCTTCTAATCTACGCTGCACCGATGGTACGATGTACCTTTATTGTAAATTATGGTCATCCAACAGGTTTGAGCTTTCAAATTTTGTTTTTTTACAGATAAGCTAATTGTTCAAAACAGTATTAAATAATTTGTTATTGTGGCTGTCGAAAATAAGATGAGATACTGGACAATATTATGTCATTCGATTCTCATTTATAGTAATAAACAGAGACACATTCACTTCCTCTAGTTGATGCACAACTTTGCAAAGCAACTGCTTATTAACAGTTTGTTTTTGTGACCATTATATCTTTGCCATTAATTTAGCTCTGCTGGCATGTAAGATGGTGTCCTACAGAGAAAGTTAGCACAGGTTGAGAACAACTTTAAGTTGTTTCAAAGTTGGTACTGTTTGCTGAATTGTCCAGGATTACAGCATCGATTGTCGACAAGCCCTGAACTTCTCCTATTTAAACATGAATAGTCCCAAAGCTGAGAATAAAGCTGTTACAGTCGTTCCTGCAGCTATGTCTCAATGACAGAAGGCAAGCCTCGTATTCCTGCTGTGTCCTAATGAGGGTCCAAACTCTTACATTTTATCTGCCAATAATCTAGAGGAGAGGAGGAAGGACACAGTCTTAGGGGGGGCCAGGTACTCATGATCTGTGGGTTAGTGACATGCTTACCAGACAGCACATGCTGCTTCCGGTACAACAGAAAGTCTGTGATCCACCTGCAGGTGGGGTCTGGCACATAGAGCAGGAAAAGCTGGTCCTTTAGCAGAGCTGGAATGATGGTATTGATGGCAGAACTGAAGTCCACAAGCAGGATCCTGGCATATGATCTGGATGAGCCCAGGCTTATGTTCATGTCTATGCTTTTAGCAGATGCTTTTATCAGAAGTGACTTACAATGCAGATACAATATCACAGTCAACCTGATAATAAGCTACATGAAAGAAAATCACTAATCAGACTCTGTGAAAGGCAACAGACAATAATCCATTAGTTTCCAGAGTGACTTTGCCAAAGTATTCAAGAAGGTGGGAGCCGTAAGCACTTTGTAGGCTAACATCAGTAACTTGAGTTTAATGCAGGCGACAATGGGTAGCTAGTGAAGCTCAATGAATAGAGATATGGTAGGACTTTTTGGGCTGCGCCATGGCATTCTGGATAATTTGTACAGTACAGCACAGGTTGGGAGACCAATCAGGAGGGCACTGCAATAGCTAAGGTGGGAGATAACCATCAAAAGCACCAGTAGCTTGGTGGCATGCTGGTATGAATGGTATGTCCAAATCCTTCTTGTTTAGTGATGCGAAGTGGCATGATAAAGCAAAAGAGGCAACCTGATCTTCAACGGTAATGACCCCTAATTTTCTAGCTTCCTCTGAGAGACAGAGATTCAGTTTGGATTCGAATATACTGGTGTGGTGCTGGAAAAACCAGCAGTTTAGTTTTTGATAAATTCAGTTGGAAGTCCATTTTGATTTGTCAGAGAAACAGTCTGAGATATGTGCTGAGAATGTGGGGCCGTCACGTGGGAACAATAGATAGAGCTGGGTTTCGTATGCTTAGCAGTGGTATGAAAAGCCCTGTGACCAGATGATCTGGCCCAGTGAGGTGGTGTACATGGCAAAGAGAAGAAGTCCCAGTCATGTTGCGCTGCAGAAGTGTGACCAAGCCAGGACACTGAATGATCAACTAGTGAAGTAAGATTCAAACCAGGTGTGTGCTCTCCTTATGATGCCCATGCTCGGGAGTATAGACAGAAGGTCATGATTGACTGTGTCATGTGGAACCGATATGTTGAGGAAGATAAGTACTGATGACTTAGCTGTTGCTTTGGCTTCTTTCAAGGCTTCTGTCACAACCAGCAGACGCGTTTCATTGGACTTGCCCATTTTAAACCCAGATTGGTTTGAATCAACGAGGTTGCCCTTTCAATGTTCTAAGACAGGAACAAGACGAGAGACTGGCCAATAGATCCACCTGAGCCAGTGGGGGAGAGGGTTTATTGGTGCTAGAAGTGCTAGATTATTAAGTAGAAGGCCATGTTGACAGCATTTTCTTCAGACCTGTTGGCTCTGAAGGCAAACTGGGGCACCAGAGAGGGTCTGTGATTTCATTTGCTCTCATTATAGGTTTACAGAGATTTCTGTCTGAAAGCAGGAATCAAGTGGACCATGACTGGTCAGAGTTTCCAAGTTAAGCTCCAGGGATGGCGTGACAGTACTGCTAATCATGGAGTTACAATCAAGAATATTCAACTCCCTGATTTGCCATTTAATTAACTCTCGCTGTATGTCTGTATGAGGTGTCCATGTTTGTCCGCTCCATGTGCAGTATTAGGTTTGTGTGCTTGTTCTAAGTATCCTACATCTGGAATGTAAACACCAACCAGAATGAATTAAGCAAACCCACAAGGAATTCCAGGTCATGAAAAATAATTGGTTTTACCCTCTGTCATATTATTTTCCATTTTGTTCCTGAATCCTAGACATATCCCATTTACTCATCTTGAACTGAGGGTTCAGATTAACAACTTTCCTGCTGTTTCCTGGTTATGCATTGTAACAAATGCTAAAGAATTACCAGATGCAGGAAATTCTCTGAGAGAAGGTCCCGAGTTCTGATTTTCCGTTTTGTTGCATCTGTTCTATTTTCTTGGTTTTTGCACTTCTGGTCATTCCTGTGTTTCCGTTTTTTTGTCTGGTTTAATGCTACACTAATTTTACCTGTTTTAATAATCTCATGTCCTCCATATTCTGCAGTCAACATCCTCTACATGAACTTGTTAGATTCAAGTCATATTAAATTCAATTCAACTTTATTTACATAGCGCCAAATCACAACATTGGATTCTACAACCTTCTCCTACATCTTGACAAAAAGAAAGACATTGTGTTTCTGGAGTTAGAGTCCTCTGATGTCCCCACTGGTGCTGCTGGTGCTGCAGCTGATCCCACCACTACTGAGGTTAAAACCACTAACCAACTGGGGAACACTGAATTGAATCAGGAAGGAAATGTTGTGGAGAGTCTGACTGAGGTCCAGTCCCAGTCTGTGGTGGAAGACGAGCAGCCAGCTTTCAGCGGAGCTGCAGGGGAATCCCACCCTGTTCAGGGATTAGGGGGCACAGAGCAGCCAGATGTCAGATAGGGCTGAAGAAATGGAGTTTGACTCAGAACCTGCTGTCAGTTAGCAAAATATTTCTAAGGAGTCAAGATATGTATACGCTGGAGGAAATTAATTGTTTTCTGGACAAAATGTTTAAGAAATCAGCTAACATCAGTGAATACTTCCCAGACACAGAAAAAATCATCCGCTTTGTGGGGGTGCTGCTCAAAGCAGGTGGGTTTTGATCGACTTGATGAAATGAAACAATTCCGCCTAAAAAAGCAATTCACTGCAGTCAGAAAGGTTAAGAAAAGTAGAACATGGAAGAGGGCTAGAAAGTGAATGATCATGTATCACTTGGTGCTTTTCTTCCTTGTTGGGTCCCTATTGTTTTCAGCTGTATCTGACCTAATCATGCAGAGTCTCACTATTGGGTCTTTGAACATTAATGATGGGAGGGACAGGGAAAAAAGGGCTCTGGTCACTAAGGTCTGTCCTGCAGGAGACCCACACCACTCGGGTGGATAAGGTTGACTGGGGCTTATGGTGGAAGGGCCACAGCTCTTTTAGCCATGGACCACCCTAAGTACAGGCGTAGCTGTCCTGATTAAGGCAGATGCTAACGTTCGAGTTCTGTCCTCCAATGAGGTGGTAAAAGGCCAGTTGCTGACGGTAAGGGCAGCGATCGAGTGCTCGTTCTACTGTCTGGTCAATGTGTACGCCCCAAACCAAGGACCAGAGAGCCAAAGAGCTTGCATTGTACTAGCTTGCTCTGTACTAGAAGGTATCCATTTTAATGGTATCATCATATGGCATTTATTATTGGTATTGATTTTAAAATTGTAGCTTAATCACACACCTGTTAGGGGAGAGTAATATTGGCCGAGAACACTGCCCCTACAGTTAAGATTCCATTTTTATTGTCATACATGCATGTTTTGCAGTGAAATCATATATTTTCTTTGCTGACCACATGAAGGGCGCACAGGGGAAAATGACAATAAAAACACATAAAAAACATCCTAAAGATCAGAAGTTAGAACACAATCATTAAGATATGTAGACTATAATTGTGCAATGTGAAATCTATACAAGAAATACAATTTAGATTTTGTTGTCTTAAATAACACAAATGGCAAACTAAGTTTGATTTACTATCTTTCTGTGTTTTTCCTGATTGTAGAGGAACCATTTGTTCCTGATGGTCAGTGCAGCCCAGGGCAGAAGCTTCAGGGCTCTAGCTGCGTTTGTGTTGAAAGGGAAAGCTGCCTGTAAGTTTTTAGGGAACATTTTGTCATCTTTTTTCATTCTCTAAATTTTTTTCTTTGTTTAAAAAAATTCAATTGTTTTCTTATCAGTGCAATTATACAATGAGATATATGTTGAATAGTAGGCTTTGCTGACTGACCTTTGGGTTAATGTGTGCACAGCTCATACCAGGAGGAGCTCTGTATCCTGAACGTAGACCTCGGTGTCGCTGTGTCGATGTCCCTCTGCTCCTTCCAATCTGGCCGGTGCCACGGCGATCCACTTTTCTTTATCAGCGAGAGTAAGTGCGACCCAGCTGATGTGGACAAGCTGGAGTGGGCTAAATTTAGAGCCCAGATCTCAACAAAGAGCACTATTTTTGCACCATGCGATCTTGACGTGTGTTATGATTGGGAGACCTGCTCAGGTAAGTTATTTTCTTGATAATTTTTCAATTTATTTAGCGATTCATTTAGCTTAATACTGTCTGGTTGAACCTCCTAAGAGATGAGATTTTAAAGCTGAATTAGAGACCAGAGATTAAGTTTGCATGCAGCAGTTGATGTCCGAACAAATGGACAAATTCGATTCTTATGTTTTCAGCATCTAAGCAGTGTATCGTCAAAGATGGCCGTGACTGCATCAAGACTGACCAGGACCAAATGTTCTGTGTGAAGCTGACACAAAGCCAAAGCCTTCGGAGCCTTAGCCTCTGTAGGATGGCTGCATCCAAATATTCAGGCTACAACTTTGAAATTATCAATGAGGGTCCCTGCATGACCGGATGAACAATGTTTGTGATGTTTGAAAGACTAATGAATCTCTTAGACTACATTGTTTATTAAAACAGATATAAAGATATTTAGCTCATCTTACTCTGACTTCTGTTTTTTTTCCCCCTAACATAACCTCCCTGACATTTAGACCAAGCAATAGGGTGAAACAAACAAGAAATTATTTAAATTTCTAAGCCAAACACACTTTGCAACTAAAATGTGTCCTCATAAAATACTGTGCCGAACAGCCTTTTGATAATAGCTGAACCAACCAACCAAGTCTAAGAATTGGTTTGGTCCCCAAAAATGATTTGGATGTTGCTTGAAACGTGGGTTTAGAGCTGGAAAGTAAACCTCAGAACCAGTTTCAATTATCTGGAGGACAAAAACTGATTTTTTTCAAGATTATGTCCGTATTTAGTGCTAACAATCGTCACATAACTTCTGAAAAATTTTGAAGGATAATCCCTATGAGAACACTCCCTGCAGCATGATGCTACCGTCACCTTACTTTACTTGTGTGGGTTGTGTCCTAAAGGGGACAAGAGCTTTTGTTTACGAGCCACTTTCAACCTTTGATGGCTAGCAGTTGAAATAGACCAGAACACTTCTTTCACATGCTTTTCAAGTCTACGAGATGTTTTCTTCTCATCGTATTTGGCTACAACATTATGCAGAAGTTTAAAATCTGTCAATTGCCCATCTTGGTGTAATTTAAGGTTCAAAATGAGGTTGGCTTCTTCAGGGTTACTTTTGACCTCTCTGTTACCACTCTGATTAGTGGGTTGCCCTTTTCTTTGTTGGTTTTTTGAGGTGTCACTCAACTTATTTTTTAATTGATAAAGGGAAGTAATTAGGGTATCCATTTTTTTAAATCATATTTTGATTTATAAGCTGTTTCTGCAATAATAGCCATCTGTTCATTGCTGCGCTTCTCTGTTTGTGATTGGAGACTGTTCACAATTTTTATTTAGCTCTTTAAGTTTTGAGCATTTATTTACTGACGTTTACTTCACTTCATATAAAGAATTTTGCTAGACTTTTAAATCAAACTTTTAAAACATATATTTTTGGAATTCAAAACTGTGGGTAAAAACTACAAAGAAATAACAAAAACATGGAAAGTAAATGGTTTTTCACCCTGCCGTGGTGCTAAAAAGTCCATTTCATCTTATCAATAGAAAATTAAACATGTACACCTCTACAGCTTTTATTGTCATGAAACTGCTCCTATTTTTGTTATCAGCTGAAATGACCAATTACTTTGTAAAAAGCTATGATGATTGATGTTATTTCCAAAAAGAAGGCTGTATACATAAAGTTTTCAGAAGAGTGGAGAAACTAAATCATCTTAAATTTGTTGATATGTTATTTGACTTATAGCTTTGGTTGAATAAAGAATTGTTCAAAAAGGAAGATTGAGATGCAGCAGTCATGACATAAAAAAAACCTGAGATAGTAAGCTGCCTAACTAAATTTGTCACAATAATATTGTTGAAAGGCGTAACATAGCACCATCTCCTTACAGCAAAAGGGACCCCATGGAGAGTGGGCCCTTTCTATGTGGATTCTACATGTTCTCCCTGTTATGGTCACTGACCTCTAGCTTAACTGCCGAAGACTTGAAGCTGAAACTGCCATCAAAATGCGTCAGCTGGAGCTACAGTCTCATAAACTGACTGCTGTTATTACAGATTCTGGTGAAGATGAAGAGAAAATCAGTATTCCCTCAAATAAACCTTCCTCTTCTCCAGCACCTTGTACGTTTGACATCAGCAAAAATATTGCCCTGGTCCCACCATTCCGGGAGACGGAGGTGGAGGCATATTTTAATGCTTTTGAACGTATTGCTGTCGCCCTTCATTGGCCCACAGATGTCTGGTCCCTTTTGTTGCAGTGCAAACTTATTGGTAAAGCACAGGAAGTACTGTATGTGCAGCACTCACCATTGAAGACAGTCTTGTGTATGACAAAGT
>JABUIW010044019.1:5614-24300 GCA_013363375.1 Menidia beryllina
GGGGGGGGGGGGTCAGCCGTTCTGGCCCAGTCAGATTGTCAGGAGTCCACTGGAAATAATCAGAAGGGATTCGGATTTGTAATTTTTTTTTGGTCCGAGCAGAGGGCTGGAACCTGTAGCGACCTTAAGGGGGGTGGGGGGGGGGGGGCAGCACGTCACAGGGATGGTTGTCTGGGCAGCACCGACTTCATGCAGCGTGTGACAATGGGATTCCTCCGCAGACCCCCCCTCGGGGTTCTTGGTCCAGTATGATCCAACCGTGCGCTTGGTGGATACAATGATGGAACGGGGGGGCTTTAACTGCCCCTCCCCCGGGGCCGGAGGGCATTCAGGTTCTGCGAAAGCCCTCCGATTTGAATGAATCGGCTTTGACCGTTTCCCAAACGCCTCCCGCTGACCTCGGTGAGGCCGTAAAAACTGAATAAAAAAAAAAAAGAAAGGAAAATAAAAAGTTACAAGTCTTATTCGACCTGCTTGAGTCCAAAAGTGCTCGTGGGAATCTTGATGAAGATGTGATCGACTCTACACCCCTGTTGTAGAGGCGACCGGGGGCCCCCCAATGGGAGCCGGTTCTGGCAGTGCTGGTGCGTTGCACTGCTTTAATTTATTTCATCCCATCTGACCTGGCCCTGGCCTCTCTGAGCCGGGGCCGTCTGCGACCTGCCGAGCTTTAGCGAGGACAAAACCCCCGGAAACGGGCCGGAACGGTCCCAGTTGGTCCAAAGCGATAAAAAAGAAAAGAAAAAAGTATTTTTGAATCCGCGGCAAATCGCAGATCTTGTTTAGTTTTTTTTGTCTTATCTGGAAAGTTACTGAAGACCTGTGTGGAGGCAGCAACCGCCCGAGTGTGAGGTCCAGACAAATGGCTCCAAACGCCCCCCCCCTTCTCTGAGGAATCAGGATTTTTTTCTCACTGGTCCCTTGAGGCTGCAGGCCGGCTGCCGATCACACGGAGATCTCGTAGGTGGTGCCCCCGACGCCCGTCACCTTCTTCACCCCGCCGCTCAGAGGCTTGTGGAGCAGACTCTGGACCGCCGCCCCCCCGGGTGGAGCGGCCGTCACGGGCCGAGAGGGGGAGGAGGGGGCCGAGGAGGAGGACGCAGAGGACGAGAAGGGCTGGCCGCCGTTGGCCCGACTCAGGGCTTTGGTCTGGATCGGCTCATCCCTGGAGGGGAAATTAAAACATTTTTTAAAATGTGAGGGCACGGGACGGTTTCGTGCGGTGAGCGTCAGTTTAATCCGAGGGTGAGACGAGGATGTCGGACATGACGGGTGACACACACAAGGGGGGTCGAGTCCAGCCACGTGTGGCCAAATAACATGCGTCCCTTTAGTCCCACTGCCCTCACTGACGTCCGACCAAAAGGCTCAGACTAGTGCTGCACGATTTGATGAAAGTGTGCCATCGTGGGCTCAATATGCTGGTCTTCAACAGACAGAAGGACGGAATGCTATTAGTTATTTTATTTGAACGTTTTGTTGTATCTAAGGATTAATGTATCTCTCACACTTTACTTCAAAACTGCTTGGTGGACATTTTATTTTAATTTATTTTTTGCTTTTTCGTGTAAGTCTATCTTCCCCAGTTTGTTCAAAGTTGTTAGATGTAATTGACTTAACTTTGTATTAGACACATGGTCCCTGGTGGCTCATACTGTATTAATATTTGTGCTGATATGCCTCAATTTTCATGTAGGCCATGTTCAATGTCTGTATTTTTCAAAATGTTAGATTACGAGTTTCCTTCTTACTTTTTTAAGGGAGAACGTCAAAATGGCAAATTTCAATCTTTTATACGAATGACATAATTATACATATACTGATAGTCTCTCCTCCCTTCTCACACCTGCCTCCATTTTGTTATTTGTAATACTATAATGTTCACTTTGCACTGCTGACTGTTATTATAGTAATAACTGTTTATATGCATATTGCACTACCCACTGTTTATTTACAGAACCATGTGTTTACATATACATTTGGAATGCCAAACTTTAACTGTAATATGCAATTATCTTATACTGTACTTTAATTCAAACTTTATTTATTCTTTTTATAGTATGCCACCTGCATATATATTGATAGCGCATATTCCCCTGTAAACTCTGTTATAGTAACAACCATCTGTATATAATATGTAATGGTACATATCTGTAAAAATTATTTATATTAATATCCACCTGTATATCATATTTCAATATATATCCAGCTGTAAATTCAGTCACAATACTAGCTATGTGTATATTATTTTCAGAGGACAAATATATCTTCTTATAATAGTATTTGACTATATTTATTCAGTACATTTTTATTGTATATCCTGCACTTGCTGCTATTGCACTTCTGGTTAGACCTAAACTGAATTTGTTGCCTTGTACCTGTACCCGTGTAATGACAATAAAGTTGAATTTAATCGAATCCAATAATTGCGCAGCATAGCATCGCGATTCGGTGAATCGTGCAGCACTAGCTCAGACACCAGAGGCCACGTTTGTGACGAGCAGGAGAGGCCCTGAACGAAGACCGCCCTTCTTAGTGGTTCTTCTTTTCTAACTGCACAGTCATGCTGATGCTAAAAAAACAAACAAACAAAACATCTAGAAACGCTTACAGGAACTGTTCACATCGGTGAAAACGCAATGACCACACGTGATGGCTTGTATGGTAACAGACACGCATGCAAATTCTGGCAGAACGGCAAGCAGACAGAAGACAGAGAGCCCCGATTCCGGCACTCGTTTGAAGATCAGACTTTTTTTTTTGTTTTTTAAATTTGAAAAAACATGCCGCATCGGCCCATCTGATCTGTTCTGGGGATGGGGAGTTCTCCCAGGTATCATAGCTACACCCGAATCCCTCTCTTTTAGAGTGTTCTGGCTCCGGCAGCTACCCATGTTTTTCTTGGGGCTCTGCGGGCGGCGGCGGCCCGTTTCCCGCCTTAAAACGGACGGCGGCCCGACGGGAGCCGGGCTCACCACACGGGAACACAACAAACACACCAAACACACCAGAGTGGCAAAACGCACAGATGAGTGGAGGATGAGCAAAGGGAAAAGAAGGAGGAACTCACAGGAAATCTGGCAGTAGGAGGAGGAGAGAAGGGGGAGAAGAAGAAAAAGAAGAAGAGGAGGAGGAGCAGGAGGAGCAATCAATCAGGCAGGCAGGTGTTTTTTTTTCTCAGAGTTAGCAGCAAACCAGTCTTCCAGACAAAAGGTGAAAGTCAGATACTCACTTTGGCGCTTGCATTGCTCCTCCTCCTCCTCCCATCCCTCCTCCTCCTGCACCCGCTGCGTTGGCTCCGGCTGAGGCCGAGGCTTTGCGGACCAGCCGGTACTGCATTTCGGCCGCGGCAGCACTGGAGTAGGAGAGGGACTTGCCGAGAGGGGGCGGGTGCGGGGAGCGGGGCGGGTGGGTGGTGGAGGTGGGGCCCAGGGGGGTGTCTGTGGAGCGGGTGCGATAGGGGTAGGCGTGGTGGGGCGGGGCGTGGGGGGCGGCCAGGCGAGGGGGGGGGTGGGAGGCGGAGGAGGAGGCGGAGGAGTGATGGTGGTGGTGGTGCGAGTGGTGGTGGTGATGGTGGTGGTGGTGGTGCGGCGGAGGAGGAGGGGGGGGGGCTGGGACGAGGAGGTCTGGCCGGTGGGAGGGAGGCGGGAGCCCGGGTGAGGCTCTCCCAGCAGGCGGTCTCTCTCCGGGGGGGGCGGCGGGGAGGAGGACGTGGAGGAGGAGGAGCGCTGCAGGAAGGAGGAGTGGTGGTGGTGGGGGTGCGAGGAGCGGTGGTGGTGGTGGTGGTGGGGGGACTGGGAGGCCTGGGAGTGCAGGTCGTTCTCCCGCTGCTGGGTCAGGAAGGGGGAGGGGGAGCCGTAGCCGGCGGCGGCAGCCGGCGTGCAGGGCCTCCCCGCCGCGGCCTCGACGGGGGCGCCGTCGCCTCCGCCCGCCAGCAGACTGTCGTAGGACAGGCTGCCGTTGCGCGGCGGGTGGTGCGGCGGGGGCGTCTGATTGGCTAGGCTTTTGAAGCTGGCCGAGCCGGTGGTGGCCTCGGAGGCGTGGGCGGCGCCGGCGGACGTGTGCGTGGAGCTGGACGAGCGCGAGGCCACGCCCGACAGGACGGCCGGGTCGGAGAAGGAGGGGTAGGAGCGCCCGCCCAGCGAGTAGCCGGGGATGCCGCCGCCGCCGCCTCCCCCCTCCCCCCGCGCCGCCGCCTCCCTCCTCTCGCCCCCCGCCCTGTCGGACGAGGCGTCCCTCCGGTCCAGGCTGGGCTGCGAGCGGAAGCCGGGCTGCTGGCTGGCCTGGAGGAGGGAGGAGGTGGAGGAGGACGAGTCCCTGGCGCTGCCCACACTCTCACCGCGACTCAACTGAGGGAGCAGGGGGAAGAGAGAGAAGGAAAAAAAAAAAAAAAAGAGACAGAGGAAGAAACAAGAGGCTTGGTGAGCTTGGCTGGCCCGTTGAGTCCTGTGTGTGACAGCGCCCTCTAGTGTCACCCCCGCTCACTTCATCGGAAAAGCAGGTTTCTGAACCCCTTTCCCCAGGTTTTTGGTTACACCTAGCCTTTGCAAACCTTCCTTTCACGTCTCAGTGCTTGATAAGAACTCTATAAAAACGAAGTAACTCAACCCTTGCTGGAAAGGAGGTGAATGCAGCCCTAGACAAACAACAAAATCTGCCGTTTAACACAATATACTCACCAATCCAGCCACAGCCCGGCAGACAGTTCTCAGAGGGCTGAGTCTGCTAACAGGGGGAATCTGCTTTTTTTTTTAATATGCGGCAACGACAGTCTGCTCTTTGCTTTTTTCTGAACCCAAAAAGCTCTGACCTTGACATAACAGTTGTCTTTGCTGATGTCTTTCCTCCTTGTATAAACCTGCTCAAACATATTTGTTGTAATCTGATCAGTGAGTGAGTTGTTTGCCACACTTATTAATATCTCACATATCTTTTCTACCTCCTGTAAAACAGCACATCCGACGAAACAAACACATCGAGGGGACATTTTCTAACGCTACTCACACAGCTAATTTTTAATGATGGTGGACATGAGATACGATCTACCGGCTCTGAGTAACAGACGAACAACTGACAAAGTGGGAAAAAATCTAAAGGTCTCACGATGACATATTTCTGTTAGAAAGGACAAACAATTTGAAGATGGAGAACAACTAGGAAGGAATTAAGGGATGAGAAGTGTTGGTATTTGACCGGGGGGGAGGACTTGGACCACATGAGGGCACAAATACTAAGAAGAACCAATGGCACCAAACCTGTTACAATCCTTTCTTTGGACTAAAAAGAAAGCCACCGTTTTAAATCAAAGACTTCTGAAGCACCGTGCTCTAAAATGGTGCTGCAAATTTAGATGGATCTAGTCAGTAACTAGAGGTTCTTTAGTATTTGAGCCATGTTTGTAGCAAACTGAGAGGCACACGCAATGACGTTCAAAGTACAGACAGGAGGAGGGAATGCTTCCAGAATGATCACTTACTGAAACTGATCAACAGTAAGCCACTGAGAAATCAAACCAAGATGGCCGACGGGAAATGGAAAAGAAAAAAAAAAAAAAAAGGAGACGCATTTAATTGAAGAGAAAAAAGAAGCAGTGACAAGCGGAACAGAAATTTTAAAAAAAACATGGCGTCTTAAGAGAAAAAGGGTTGTCTAATCTCCCTTTGTGAACGCCCTCTGACGACAGTACCTGGTTGGCGTAAGCGTGGGTGAGCGCCGTGTGGTTCTTCCCCGGGCTGTAGGTGGGCCTGTACTTGTACATAGTGGGCGTTGGGGGCGTTTTGTTCAGCAGGCTGCACTCTGCGGGGGGAATGGAGAGAGATCGTTGAGAAATCCACCCGGACTGGGATTGATGTCAGAAAAACTGTCCCCGGGGCCGAGAAAACGTTTACCCTCTGTGTTGCCCCTGGTGATTCCAGGGTAACGCAGCTCTGGTTTGGGAGGAGGAGGAGGCTCAGCATCACACGACTGACTCTCCATCATCTCAAGACTTGACTTTGACTGGAAAGAGGAAAAATTCCAGAAAAATACTCTGTCACATGAATAATCTTTACGCGATCTCACTGCTTTATACACAAATGTTAGAAACAAATTATTATAAAGGAGGAATATGAATGGAAACCCAACTGTGACCACGCTGTGTGGAATAATAAACACCTCATTCAGCTATTGTTTTACCTAAAAATGCCCATGATGAGAACACAAAATGCAAAGACCTGAATCTTTTCCTGTCAAAATAACTCAACATGACAACAAAATAAAGGAAACAAGCAGTAGCAGAGTTACAGAACCATACTGCTGCCTGCAGGGCTTTGTTTGATCAGAGCTTTCTCAGAAGAGCAAGTGTTTCTCCAGCCTGACGCATAAAAAAAAAATGTTATTTTGATCATTTTTCCTAAACATTTTTTTGTTTCATTGCTGTGAAAGACAGTCAAAACAGCAGCTTCTTTTAAAAGTACAGTAACAGAATCCTTCTCCTTATGTGACAACATCTTTTTACATCTTTTATATCTTTTTTGGCCCATCTGGCTTCTATCAGTCTAGAATACGGATCATAGGTGGATGCTGATAGGTGTGGCCTTGTTGGTTTTTTAGAGACAAGGTTCTAGAGAGCTTTTCATTTGCCTGCTGCCATCTGGACGTGGCTATATGCAAAGTCCGGATTTGAATTTGAAGCACAGAATGTTTGCATAACACTTTGCTTTCCAACAGCCAAAGAAAAACCCCTTTTCCCTGCCCTTTTTGTCCAATCAAAGCGAGCAACGAGCTAATAACAGCGGATAGTGTTTGAGGTGGCATCCTGCCCCATCCTGCTCTTCTCACCCTGTGCAGGTCTCCCTGGATGCCGTTGTCCAGGATTTTGGCGGCCAGCTGGGCTTCGGTCAGCTGAGGGCGCAGAAACGGGGGCTGCACGCTCACACTCTGCAGACACTTTTTCCTCCCCATGTACCTGAACACACAAAGCACGCCGTCAGTGCATCTCCACGAGGAGCTCGGAAATGTTTAACTTTTCTCTCATCACATGTCTCATATACCTTGTCTGAGAAAAAACTAATTCTTTAATCAGGAACAGAAACATTATTGAATTAGTTTTTAATTAATGATTCTTTTTCAACAAAGGCCTTTTGGGAAAGACTGCAATCACTCGTGGCTATTTTCCACTGTGCCACTAAACAAAGAAACAACTCGGGTTACTCCTCCAAAAGTTGATTTGATCAACTTCTGTAATCAATACGCTGTGACCGGCCGTTAAAACTTCCCACAAAGTTTACTAACTGTCATCCGATCTCATCAAAGTGTCACAAATCGGCATCTTAAGGCAGCCGTTCACTGCGTGACCCGCTCACAGGTATGACCCCGGGGAGCGTTTGATTCTCTGATCAAAGGCACCAAAACACTGCTCCCATGAATGTTCCATATGTCTCTTGAGGCTAATGAAACTCCAAAGAAAAATAAGCCTCACCTGGGAGCTTGTGAGCTGCAAAGCACATGAGACACATTCTTCCAACAGCCGTTGGTGAAAGGGTTTACGCCGCCTCTGAACTTCCCAGTCACCTGCGGGCGGGGCAGACAACAGAGGTTTCACTTTTGAGCTGAAATAGGCCGCTTACCCTTAAACCTGCTGCCACTTAAATGAACAAGGAATGGTGTTGACGCAGTGATTCCTTTTGGTTATCGTCTGTTGTTCCCCCACCTGTTCGTTGGTTGTCCTGCCTCTGGCCACTAACACTATGTGGAAGCCCGTGAGGCCGGCAACGGGAATGAAGAACAGCCCGGCAACGCACATCACAGCCAGCCTGCAGGGCGTCGGGGGTTAAGGAACATTGCGGAGAGCTGGGGTCAGCAGACGGCGTCTACGTAGCCTCCGAGTGTTACCGTTAATGAGGGACCCGATTTCAACGTGCCCCTTACTAACCAAGCCACGAAGCGCAATTCACGGGAACGTCAAAGGATACGTGACGATGGCATGGAGGCGGTCCATGTTCTGGCGGTGGTAGAGGATGAAGAGCAGCCCGAAGCCGAACACGGCCATGATGTGAGCCGTCAGAGACAGGAGGAAGAGGAAGAAGTAGCGGTAGTTTCTCCTGCCGATGCAGTTGTTCACCCACGGGCAGTGGTGGTCGAAGTCCTCCACGCAGTTGTCGCAGACGGAGCAGTGGGAGCACCGGGGGGGCCTGTAAAAGCGGCAGGTCGAGCACCACTTCATCCGGACCTGGATGCCCCGGATCTCCACCGTTTTGTAGAGGGGCGCGCGGAAGTCGTCCTCCTTGTCCTCGTCCTCTTCAGCTGCGCGGGAAAAAAAAGAGTCAAAGTCAAAGGCCGAAGTCAAGCCAACCGCCGGCCGCACAGACCTTTTCCTGTCTGTTAACATGCCGTGCACAGATATTCTGCCACCCCTTGTCACCCCCCACCCGTTATCCTGAGGTCCTTTCCCATGCCCTTTACAGCTTTCGCTATAAGAAAGTGCTCAAGGGCCCACAAGAGAAAATGAGGATTTAAGGATTTTCAAATGTTATGTCACATCGAGCAGAAGAATGGATTAAAAAAAAACATTTTGAGTGACTAATAGAAACGTTTTCCTCTCAACAATAAAGCGGGTGGAGAAGAATCATCACAGGAAAACTGAAATGGACAGGAAACCCTACTGGGGTTCAATTTAGTCCGGATAAGGAGGCTTTACGCGGTAGGATTCATTTTCTCGGCACAATGCACCCCGGACTTAACGCTCGCTTTTCTGTGAGCACAGAAACTCTAACTCTAATGGTCCTGAGCGCCACAGCTCTTTAGTCCGGTCAGTAATAACGCCCACAAAAGCCTCAACACCAAAGGCAATAATCCACACCGGCCCTGTGCTGGACCTGAGTCCTAACAGGTGGCCTTCACATGTCAATAAGGTAAAAATAAGCCATGGCTTTTTCATCACCACAATGTAAAAAAAAAACAAAAATCTTGTGACTTGATAAAAAAAAAAAAAAAAAAAGAGGTTTTTGGTGAACATACTCACCTCTTGGGAAGATGCCGGGGTCCATGAACGTGGCCATGCAGAAGTTAGCCAGCACGAAGAGGAAGATGACTCCATTGTAGACGGGGACTGCTACCGAGAAGCGCTCCGAGAGCCACGGGCACCTGAAACGTGAGCAGAGCGCATAAACAGGTGCCCGAACTATCAGGAGGTCACCGCAGTTTTTAGAAAAACACTTTCAATTAAATGGACTGGCTCCCATCTATTGCTGTAGGGAGGATTAAGAACCGCCCCAAGGAGGCAACCCACAAATGAGAGACGCATGCAAAGTGTTGCATAGTTCCTAAACCAAGTTAAAAAAGGAGCCCCGGAATGGGGAGACGGGATGGAAAGTTCCAAAATTGACCGGCTTCTTTTATGACCTCATCTTGAATTTGTCACTCACGGAGCTCACCCCTCAAATCAACAGACCGTTTCTAAATCGTATGAGATCTAAAAAAAACAAAAAAAGGATGACCAACAGTTTCAAAGCTGACTCAGAGTCACAGGGAAACAGACGCTCATCCGTTTGGGGCTGGAGGATCATGCGGACGGAGGCCCATCTCGTCATGATGCCTCCCGGTCAGCGCTGACCACGTTGGGCCAGGCGCTGACCACGTTGGGCTTAGGTCACGTGGCCCAACCGCTGCTCGGGATTAAGTGCTGGATGGGCCCCGGCCTGAGTCACTGGCTGCTGCTGCTGCTGCTGCTGCTGGGAGGCAAAACCCAGCCGGGACTGGAACACAAAGGACCCGCTGAGACCGTTTTGCTTTGGATCTCTACAGCTGTGTCAACACCTCTTTCCGTATCTTTCCGGAAAGACGGGCTGCGTCATGGTAACAAATGTTCCGAGTGTGTCATTCTGTAATAACATATGCGTTTGGTGAGAGGCACCCTGACGAAATGAGGACGGCTCGTTTTCTAATTTCCTGGCCCCCCTTTTAGGGTCTTAACAGACGCTTCGTGGTCCCGGCCGTGCGGCTCCCCGACGTTAAAGCCGTTGGCGGCCTTTCTCCGAGCCCTGCTCGCGGCGACAGTGAGAGGGAAAGAAAGAGTGACAGACTGGATGATGGGCTTTTGTCAGGGTGGCAGATGTTGGCCTATTTTCCCCTCGCTAATCTAAGCACAGAGCCGACTGCCCACCGCGCTGACCACAAACACACAGATTAGATTTTCTCACACATGCGCGCACAAGCGCGCCCAAGGAAGCCGGCTCAGCACCTGCCGCTCGGACATTCCTGCATTCGGCCATTTCTGTGCATCTTCACACTGATGGACACACAGAGGACATGCCGTGATGTCCTTTGCGTCCAGTTGGTCCCAACATGGAAATACAACACACTCCATAAAGTTAAAGGGACTTTGTATAGTATTTTATTAGCTAAAATAATTTTTCTTAATTTATAAATGTGTCCTAATTTGGTGTAAAATGACCTCTGCAACCATCTGACCTGCCATAAGCGAAGAATTTCCCATCTATATATACATAGGATGGGTAAGCCCACAAATGTTTCCCTGTCCTCCGGCCATTTTGAAAAACTATAATCGCAGAAGGGGACATAAAGCACTAGTTTGCCTGTCTGGCTAATCCACAACGCATTTTCGTTCAGAGCCAGAGTCACGTGGCAACGTGATTCGCCATCTTGTTCGAAGAATAATTACATGCTTACACTAATGATTCAATGCAGTTTGTAATTTCTTTTAAATTACAAGCCTCATCACCCGACTGTTAGATGGAGAAATTCCTACACTGTGTACCTTTAAATAAGATTGCGTCCACCATTTGCTGAAAGCAGCGTGTTCTGGGACACAGAATTCCACTTGGATGCGCATAATGTTGCCGTTTTATTGGGGTTTTTTTGTTGATTGTGTGATAAACCGACAAATGTTTAGACAGTGAGTGGTCCCGATCTAACCTGGTTCGGCTAATTACATTTACGTCCTTACTCAACCCAAGAACGACGCGTTCCTGTTTTACTTGGTGAACTGGGAGCGGCCTTCCTACTAGACACGATTCTGGCGGTTCTGATGCAAGACACAGCTACATACACACAAGGATGCATTCCTGATTCAGTCAGCCGTACACACATTACCAATATTCTGGGATTTCAATGCCGGAATACGAACAGCGACTCAATCCCACTTCTATTTGTGCTCTACTGTATTTCTCCTCCAATATAATCCTTCTTTTCTTTCTCCATTCTTTCCGACTTTTGCTTTTTTGTACAGAGGGTGCGATAAATGAGGAAACCGGTGGCTTTGATGATGAAAAGTCTCATCTTTTGGGTCTTAAAACCCTTCAGTGTCGCCACATGACGCAAACAGCCCAGCAAAACAAATGACTGCTGCTGCTGCAGCTGGGAGGCCAACGTTGGCTCCCTCTCGGCTGGGCTCCGGTGCCTCTTGCCAGGTTCACAGATTCTCCCCACATTCGCTCGACCTCGGGTCCCGCTGGCGGTGGTCAGCGTGCACTTCGATGGCCAGACACACTGGCTACAGAGCAGCCTGCGTGCCTTTTAGACTGACACACATTTAAACTTTAAGATGTTTTTGTTTGTTTTTTTTTCAATCACCCAGCACATTTTAACATATAACAACCACCGTGTGACCGGAGGGGGGTCCTGCCCACGCACACACACACTAGGGTTGTCACGATACTAGAATTTTCAACTCAATACCAATAATCAGGAAAATATTGGATAATCAATACCATTTTCGATACCACAAGGTTAAAAACCAAGACCAAAATTTACTAACTAAGACCAAAAAAGACCAAAATTTAACAGATTTGACAGGTTAGTGTCTTTCATTTCAAACTTACCTATTACTGATGTTATCGTGGCCAGTGGCCCGCATTAATGACCCTAACCCTAACCCCCCACCCTTCAGAATTGTGAGAAATAAATATTTTTTGGTTAAAGTTGTTTGGACTTATTATACAAACCTATCGATACTTTTGAAAATTAGTATCGAATCCGGACACGTTTTAGTATCGATAATTTTTTGAGAGTTGACACTTTTGACAACCCTAACACACACACGCACACACACACACTAAACTGTCCTGTAACCGGTCATTATGTGCGGTGGAAATGAGGCCACCTCACTTACGTGAAGCAGAAGAAGAGCGTGGTGGAGCCGACGAGGAAGAAGGTGGCGGCCGACACTGGCACGTAGCGGGAGGGTCGCAGGGGTCTGCTGGGCGGGACCACCGCATGGGGGAGGGGCGACGAGGACGGACCTCGCCCTCCGCTTTTACTACTGCTACCTGGCATCACTTCCTGCGCGAACCTGTGGGCGAGGCCGCTCGCCCACGATGTCGGAGAATCAGTCCCTCAGATATGAACGTTGGAGCATGAATGCACAGGTGTTCCCTGACGAAGGACGGGACAGCAAAGAGGAGGAGGAGGAGGAATGCTCGAGGTGGAAAGGTGGAAAATATGGAGGAAAAAACAAACAAACTCTAAATCGCCAAACTCAATTGAGAGTTAGAATGAACCCCTCGTCCTCTTACGTCAGGCCTGGTCTACCGTGTGGGAGATTGGAAGAAGCTTATGAGTCTCTGATGTAAAAGCCTTTTTTCCTATCTGCCAAAAAAAAGAGGTGTGAAGTCATGAGCCAGAGATTATCCTGAGAAAGGGTCTCTCTGGAGCAGAACTAGCGTTTTGTACTTGATTTTAGCTGTGCAAAAAATAAAATAAAAAAATCATTTAAAAAAATCAATAAATTGTCATTTTAAAAAAGTGTAACGTAATTGGACCCTTTTGTCGAAGCAAACTGAATTCTTCAGTCATTTGAGGCTGCTAAAGTCCGATGGGCTCCTGACACAGAGACATCGTGGATGGAGCTCGGTTGGTCTTCAGAGGGGAGGATGGCGAGGTGTGCGGGCGGAGGTAAACCTGTTCTGCAAAGCCACGTGGACACATGGAGAAGAGGCAAAGGAGCAACAGATAAACATGGGATGCAGCAGAAGTGAGGGGGGGTAAGAAAAAGAAAAAAAGAGGAAAGCTGGGACAGTATTCTGATTTGGCACGTTTTTTCCTTCCTCTCCTTTCTTTGGCTTTGAATCAGATCCAGTCAGCGGTGAGGTGCTCGGGGGGGGAAATGGTCAGCGTTCGGGAAAATCCTCGCTCATTAGAAAAAACGACAAGCCTCTGGAAGTGGGGAGGGGCAGCTTTTCAGTCCTGGGATGGTCCGACAAACAGCAGTCTGTGCGCAGGCCAGTGCAGTAGTCTGGTTTTCCGGTGTCGGGACATCCCTCAAGTCCCACGGCGGGCGATTCAAACCTCCTCAGCTGCCGGCCGCTCCGCAGATGGCATGGGAAGAGCGGGGAGTGGCTGCACGGTTGGTCCCAAAGCACAACGGGGAGAATTCCGGCAGCTCATCCATTAGTATCCATATACATTAAAGAGTTGGAGTACTGCTCTGGACCTCCGGCCCAGAATACTATCTCATGTCGGCCGGCAACGACAGCGCAGAACTGCTTCTACCCTCAACTAGCTTTCCAGTTCTGCCCTGTTAGACAGTGACCAGTAGTTACATAACTACTGACGGCTACAGACAGTCTTCTGGGATTTCCCCCTGCCTCCCTCCCCTCAAACGAGCACTGAGGCTTGTATAACGCCCTCCGACTGCAGTCCCTTGGAGGATACGGTCTCTGTGGAACAGCTTCCTAAAAACAACTGTATTGAAAAAGAGGTGGTCTTAAAATGTTGTTTTTTTCCCTCTTCTTCAAAAAAGATTAATCCACAGAGCAGTTGTATCTTCAGATTCAGAATCAGAATCAGGGCCTTTCCTTTCCCCGCACGGTGCCGGTCAGCCTGGTGAGTCCTCTTGCGTGGGTGAAGGAATCCGGTGGGCTGTTCAGGGGTCCCCCGGGTGGATCCAGTCCGATGGTTCACCTACAGCAGCACAGAGAGCAAACAGAGGTCAGCCTGTGACACGGCGCCGTGCGAGAGAAGTCACTCTGCTTCCCATTCGGTTTTCTGGCCAGTCTCTGTCATTTCAAAGCGGCCTTTAGTGCAACGCGCTGGTCGACAGCACGCCCGAGTAGCAGGTCGGGTTCGTCTTTTTTTTGTATTTAAGAAAAAAGGACATTCTTTGTTTTAATCTAAAGGGCTTTTATCTATAAAGTAGAACCTCTACATACAAATTCAATTTGTTCCGGGACCTACTTTGCATGTTAAATATTCGTGTTGGTTCAAATATTCCCATCAGAATACACTGTAATTTGTATAATTTGTTCACAGCCCAAAAAACGACTGCAGATAATTACACGTAGCAATTAAACAAATGCATTATATAAGATGTAAAAAGAAATAAATTATAAAAACAATAATCAATAAAAATGGGATTTTATTGGCACTTATTGGCAACTGAGGAGTAGGAGACGGTCGGTGTGGAGGTAGAGATGGAGACTGAGATACAAGCTGTACTGTAACTTACTCTAACTTTCACTACGTGAACTTTAAACTAACATAACTTATTCATTTTTATATTAATTTTTATTTCCTATGATTTCAACGTTGGATTTCCAACTGCATGTTGGAAATTTACTTCAGGTGTCGAGTCCAATATATGATCGAATTTCACTTCGGATGTTGGAAAATTCGTATGTTTATGTAGAGTTTCTACTGTATCTTGCTTTTTTTGGACAATGTGGACAACACAGTTCAGCAGCGTACACAAGAGAAGAGCTATTGTGAATTGCCGGGCACTGGACAGAGAATGAAACACTGGATTCCTACCAGGCTGAAGAAAACTAAGGGCACACCGGCCTCACGAGTGGAAACGCCGGGCTTCCGTAGTGGACCCGGCCCCCTGAAGCCTTTCTGTTAATCACAGTGGATTTCCATCAGGTCTTTCTGGCCTCCCGGCTGGATTTGTATGTACAGTGTGTGGACTGTCCAGCGCGTGGAGATTTAGATGGGTTCCATGCCAAAATGGAGGAGGTTTAGAGGGCAGTGTCTTCTCCCACGGGCTAGATCTGATCACAACAGATGAGCCTTTAGATGGAAAACGGCCCCGGTGCTGTGGAACTCTACCCGTCTCATAATAGGGGCCAAATTAGAGCAACTGGTCATGCTGCAGCCAGATGAGCTGCGTCTGCCTATCGGGGGGGGTGTTGCTGGATGGTAAACTGGAGTGTTCTGCCAGCACTGAGGGCAGCAGAGGAGGAGGGAGTATGTTCCGTTTTTTGGGAACAATGAACCAGCCCTCCACAGCATCCTGGCAGGACCGGGAAGCAGCTGAAGGACTGAGAGGTTCAGGGGGTCCTTTGTTCCAACAGCTGGAAGCCTTTTTAATCAGCTACGTTACAGTGCATACATCTGAATTATGTACTCAGCCGATATCAAATCGCTGTAGATATTTCAATTTTGAGGTAACTGACAATTGAAAATGTCTGGGGGATAAATAAAGTGTTTTTTCTACTTCTCAGGCCATCAGGAGATCAACGAGCACTGGCCGTTTTGTGACAAAGTGGTGCAGTTTTTTCACGTATTAACACAATCATTACAAAAAAAGAAGCAACTTTGTCGCATCTAGTTTGGAAACCGTGTACATGGAAAAAGGACATACGTTTCCTTTATGCTCCCACCTTGATTTGATGCAGTTTTGTCTACGTAACCCCGGGATTAGGCTTGTCCCGATCCGATATTTGGATCGGATCGGCCGCTGATATTTGTGCAAAAAATGTGTATCGGTAGGCATGAGAAAATGCCGATCCAGACTCCCAATCCAATTCAAATACGATGCAAGTTTTCCAGTGCACCGATTAAAATAATCCTTTACTGATGAGTTAACAGACTATTTTCTTTTCAGGTTTTGTGTGTTTTGCCTTTTTAACACAGTTTACCATATTATTGGCACTTTTTACAGTTCACTGATTCCATTCAATCCATTTTGTGTTTATCCATGAATAAACAGGTCAGTGTCTCTTTACCAACCATTGTGTATTATTCAGATTTACCTAATTCAGCTGGCTAGTTGTTATAAAAGTAAATCCCTGTTCAACATGAGTCCGACAACTAAGTAAGGCTAAATAACTTTAAACTTAAATACATGCTCCGATAGGCCGGTATCTGTATGTATTGGTATTGGATGGGAAGGGCAAAAGGCTGGATTGGGATATCCCTACGATGATGTTGGACAGAACGCCTCCAGTCGGAGCACTCCTGTTCTGGAACACTATCATCTCAAACGCAATCCCAGTGGGCCTCTTATCGAGCTCTGTCTTGATCCAAAGAGCAGCTGAATGGACCCGACCAGGCTTAGAATGATGGATGGAGCCACCCGTCAGCATTACTCTGCTCCTCTCTCCTCCTTTCTCATCAACTTGGGCCGTATCGATGTTCATGGAACCCTTTAACTACAAAGTCACACGACATCTAATCTGAAAAAAGCCTATTCCTACGTATGTAGTAAACCATGTGTTCTATCCTCACATAAGAAATACAAAAGTCATCATGTACATACAGCTGCTTTGACTCTTGCTTAGTAACTGACTGCCCGTGGCAGATGGGCTGTACACAAAGGGCTTTTTCTGATTCAAATCCCTTTTCCATCTGAAAAATCCAGTATAAAAAAGTCAAACCCTTAAATTGATTTTCATCTTATGATGGGTTTTTTTTGGGCTTTATCTGCAGTAGGAATCTTGACTCGTTTCACATGACTGGTCTCATCTGATCTCGAGCAAGTCTACTCCTGCACAATCACGAAGACCCTGAGACGTTTAGGAGAGGAGCAGTGACTATTTTTTCGGCCCGGACCCAGAGGCAGGCGTGCGACAGCGTTTAGGTTTTACAACGTATGCAGATCCAGAGGAGCTTAAATCATGGCTGCTTTTTTTTTTCCCCACAATTACTTTTCTGAACATTTTTACTGATTAAAAATCAAGATTAATCAAAAACTTCTGTCCTGATTTAGGAGTTCAGTAGATCCCCAGCTGTAAATACTCCAAAACACTCATCTCTACAGTCCATGTGGGAATAGATCCCTGCTGCTATATGCAGTAAATGTTGCGAACAGATGCTTTACTCTGTTGTCTTGCCAGGTGCCAAACTACTCCAAACCCTGGGCTGTAACCCCACCTTGGGGCATAGCAGAGGTTGGGGGGTGACTAACAGATCTGAATGAGTGGTGATGCCATAAAAACCCACAGTATGGTTCATACAGCACAGACAGTTTTGTAAAATGAGCCGTTTTTAGTGTTAAATCTCAGATGATTCTGATAGTGAGCGTTCTCACAGGGGGCAGGACATAACTAAATTAGAATGTACATTTGTAACCCGGGGCTCTGCTTACAGCACACTGCTGAAACTCACGTTAATCAAAGGTTAAAGACTTCTATCCAAAGCCATTGGAGCTGCATAGAGAAGGCATCCAAAACCGAGGCTCGTACCAACACGTGCATTCTGGTTTAGGGTTAAACGCCTGCCAACAAGCGATGATAGTTCAAGTTTCCATCGATCAGAATTTTCAGACATGCAGTGGATCCCCGGGGTACGGCCCAAAAGAAGACACGTTACATTAATTGGAGACAATATAATGCTTGTAGGAATGAATGTGTGCCTGGTTGTTTGTCTCTGTGTTGCGCTGGGATAGGCTCCAGCTCTGGCCACCCCCACCCCTTCGCCCCTCTGGGGGGAATAAACGATGGAAACGGATAGAGGTGGAAGACTAAGGTGCTTCCCTGCAGACACACGTTACAGTTCGTGCCTGTTATTAGGAAAATGAGCCTTATTAGGGGCCAGTTTCCCTGACCACCAGTCAGATTTCATTTGCTGCTCAGCAGAAAAATGACAGGGGTGAGCAGATTAGAGGACACAGCAGTGGAGAAGAGACTGAAGTGACCCATTTCTTGTCATTGCATCATAAAACAACACTAAGACTAATGATGAAATCAAGATTCTGGAATGGAGCGATAGTAATTTTAACATCAAACCATCTAAAGATGCATCTGACTTAAAATATGTACAATGTACACCATTTATTATGGTTTTCTCACTAAATCTATTATGCTGCTTCTGACATAGACTATGTCTATCTGTTCAGTTTTGACCAGGAATAACATATCCAGCAATTGTTGATAAACCTCTCATGAAATAAAGTGATACTCAGCATCTAATGTCAAATGTCAACCCCCAGGTTTACGCTTTGAACAGGTTTAAAGTGTGAAGTCTGTTTAGATGTCAATGTCTGCATCTTCCAATGGGGGAAAAAAAAAAACAGTCATCCTGTGTCAAAATTTGGCCACGGACCGCATCCTCATACCAGGTCAGGCGTGCCCTCCCTCATCCTCACACCAGGTCAGAGGTGTTCTCCCTCATCCTCACACCAGGTCAGACACGCTGTCCCTCATCCTCACACCAGGTCAGGCGTGTTGTCCCTCATCCTCACACCAGGTCAGGCGTGCCCTCCCTCATCCTCACACCAGGTCAGGCGTGCCCTCCCTCATCCTCACACCAGGTCAGGCATGCCCTCCCTCATCCTCACACCAGGTCAGGCGTGCCCTCCCTCATCCTCACACCAGGTCAGACACGCTGTCCCTCATCCTCACACCAGGTCAGGCACGCTCTCCCTCATCCTCACACCAGGTCAGACGTGCCCTCCCTCATCCTCACACCAGGTCAGACGCGTTATCCCTCATCCTCACACCAGGTCAGGCACACTCTCCCTCATCCTCACA